>QLTV01000601.1:2371887-2409342 GCA_003457575.1 Thermophis baileyi | reverse complement strand
TGTAAACATGTTTATACATTTTATGTATTCACAATCATGTTTATATTTCTTCTGTAATTTTATATATGCTTGACAAAATAAATAAATAAATAAATAAATAAATAAATAAATAAATAAATAAATAAATAAATAAATAAATAAATAAATAAAAAAAAATAAATGTTGTCCATTTTTTAATCTTAAGGCTAACACATCCAATTCTTTGATTTGTTTTCGTAAACCTTGCTGTAGTCACAAGCTTCAATTCACAAGCGTTGGGAGTGTTTTCATGCTATTGTGTGGTGTTTGTTATGGATTGTCATCTTCTCTACCATTTAAGCCAGCTAGTTCTCCTTCTTAACTAGTTAATGGGATTGCTAAAATATAATACTAACTAATACTCTGTCCTGTTTCTTGGTTAATTTTTTGTCTTTAAGGTATTTTGTCTGATGCAATACTGAAACTGGTTGAATTAAATACAGATTTCATTGCCTGTTTTCTCATCATCCTTGCTTGCCCTTCTCTGTACCCATTCAACTGTAGGTTCTCTGAATCTTGTAAAAAGAATTCAAAATATTACATGAAGTGGATTTTTTTAATATTGTTTTCTGTCTTCAAATAGTGTTAACTCCTGACAACTAACTGGACAAGTCCCTGAAGTTTTCTTGGCAAGATTTCAAAAGTGGTTTGCCATTGCCTCCTTCATAAGGCTGAGCGAGAATAACTGGTCAAAGGTTACCCAGGTGGCTTTGTGTCAAAGGTAGGACTACAAGTCATGGTCTTCTGATTTTTAGTCTGGTTTCTTGACATACATAGAATAGAATGGAATATTACTTCCAACAATATGTCAATTATGCTTTTGATGAGAATTTGAATAACTTGTGTTATTCAACTTACGTTATACAGATAATTCTTGACTTATGACCACAATTTGGACTGAAATGTTGGTTGCTAAGCAATACAGTCATTAGGTGAGTCATCATATGAGTGTACTCAATTTTATGGCAATACTTCAGTCATTAAGAAATCACCATGGTTGTTAAGCCAATCACATATTCATTAATATAATTATTATTATTCTTCCCAAAATTGTTAAGTGAATCCAGCTTCTCCAATTGACTTTTCTTGTTGGAAAGTAGCTGAGAAGGTCACAAATAGTGATCATGTGACTGCAAGATGCTGCAACCCTCGTAAATTAGAGCTGGTTGCTAAGCAACTAAATAGCGATCATGTGACCATGGTTGTGGTGGTGTGACAGTTGTAATTTGAGGACAGATCCTAACTTTTTCTGAGACCATTGTAATTTTGAATTAAATACATAAATTGAAGACTACCTGTATCATCTCGCAGATCTCTATTTAGTTTGTCTCCCACTACAATTCCAATATTTTTTTTGCATACAATACAGTATATACATCTTATATTTCATGCTCTTTCATTTTATTTCTGTTTTAGAGGAAAATACTTGAAGTTATTTCTTTTAAATTTCATTCTGTTATTTTCTATATATTCTTTCTATATATCAGTATCATTTTGTGTTCATGAGTACTTGTGTCTCATGTTGCCACTGAACTCTGACAGCAATTTTTGCCTACAAATTTCAAATCCTAGTTACGCTTGGTTTTGTTAGCATAATTTAAGGGAAGAGGCCAAATCCGAGGCTAATAGGAGCCGAGGTGGCGCAGTGGTTAGAGTGCAGTACTGCAGGCTACTTTAGCTGACTGCTAGTTGCAGTTCGGCGGTTCAAATCTCACCGGCTCAAGGTTGACTCAGCCTTCCATCCTTCTGAGGTGGGTAAAATGAGGACCCAGATTGTTGGGGGCAATATGCTGACTCTGTGAACCGCTTAGAGAGGGCTGTAAAGCACTGTAAAGCGGTATATAAGTCTAAGTGCTATTGCTATTGCTATTGCTAAATCCAGCTTGTGATAGGTAAACAATGCAAGATCTTCCAAGTATTCAAGTAAAAATATCAAGCCCAGATATCACAGGGTCTCAAGTAAAAACACCAAATAATTGAAATGTCTCTAAATTTCAGTTGAAATCACTAAAATCTATAAAATTTTCATGCTCTCTCAAGATTCTATTTTTTTTTAAAAAAATGTTTTTATTTAAATTCTGGTTGTTATAAGTGGTATGTTGGGTGTGAAAAGGCAAAGAAAGCCTTGGAACCTATAGATAGCATGTTTTCAACTTCTATAAAGTCTCAGATTGATTTGATTTAATCCTGGTTCAGAGAAAACTTTCAAGTCCAATTAAAAATGCTTCACTGGAAAAAGAAATAGTTGATAACTACGATATATCTGTATTTGGAGAAGAGGCACATTCTTTATTTTAATTGTTTGGGTTCCTGTTTTGACTTTCTGTTTGGAGATCGCTGTTTGTAGGTCACCTTTAGCAATTTTGTTCTCTATGCTGCCAAAATCAGAATGATTTCCAGAACTATCAGTTTCTCAGACGAGGTATATTCAAGGGTCTCTTAAGGTCCATTTTGCATTAACAAGAACAGTCGGAAATGATTACTTCTTCACCATATCCAATTTTTACGCTTTCTTCAGAAGTAGCAGTGAAACATGCTGTGAATATAAAATAGTAGCTGGCGAATTATCTATAGAACTAGTTGATATACAAAACCAGATATTTAAAGGTCACAGGATTCTAAATATTACAACACAAAAGAGCCTTGGAAAACACTGTAAGAAGAATAGCTTAGCATTAAGTTAAACTCACAAGTAAATTGTTAAGTTGGGTGAGTGAAGAGGCTGGAGACAGGCTTCATACAACAGCTCTTTATTCCAACTATGTACAAGATCCAGCAGAGAGCCAGTCTGACAGCTAGCCCTTTTACAGGGAGCTGTCAGATGGCTCGACCAATCAGCAGTTCCCATTTTTCCACTTAAACAGAGGATCTGGTTGTAACCAGGCATCCTTGATATGTAACACCCCTCCCCTCTTGGATGGAACAGTCTACTTAGCATACATAGTCCTGTAAGTAGGCGGGGCATTTGGAAACCCTTTCAGACCTGCGCAGCTCAGTAGGTGTGGTAGCAGCGGCCAGGGATGTTGGGTCTGCTGCTATCTCTTGCTCTGCCCGTGGAAGCTCCTGGAAGCTTTTGGGTGGGGCCTTGGCTTCTCACAGAACTGGTTCGTGGTTGTGTCATTGCTGGAACTCTGGGTCTTCAAGTAAGTGTTCCGCCTCCCTCGGGCTTGAGTTAGCTGTAGGGTGATTGGATTGGAAGTTATGGTTTGGGCGTGTTTGGTTATCTGTGTTTGTTTGGTGGCGGGTGCGCAGTTGGTCTATGTGCTACCACCATTTTTTTTTTTTTTTTAGCGCTCTGCCCGTGGAAGCTCCTGGAAGCTTTTGGGTGGGGCCTTGGCTTCTCACAGAACTGGTTCGTGGTTGTGTCATTGCTGGAACTCTGGGTCTTCAAGTAAGTGTTCAGCCTCCCTTGGGCTTGAGTTAGCTGTAGGGTGATTAGATTGGAAGTTATTGTTTGGGTGTGTTTGGTTATCTGTGTTTGTTTGGTGGTGGCTGCGCAGTTGGTCTATGTGCTGCCGCCATTTTCGCCCATTGGTTAGCTGGACCACATAAGATCGTGGTCCGGTGATCTCAATTACTTCCCCAGGCAGCCATAGGGACCCCTCAGCAAAATTCTTTACGAACACCAGGTCACCGATGTGAAAGGACCTGGTTTGCTTGGAGGTGATGTGCTCTTTGTGTTGTGAATAACTGGGATGTAGTCTGTCTAATATTGATCAAAGCCGCCGGCCCATTAATAGTTCGTCCGGGCTTCTCCCAGTAGCTGCGCTTGGCGTGATGTGCTGGACAAGCATAAATTTGTTTACCCTGGCTTGCCAGTCACCGGGGCCTAGTTGCCCTAGAGCCTCTTTGGCTGATCTTACCATCCTTTCAACCTGGTCATTGCTGGCCGGATGAAAAGGAGTGGTCAATGCATGGTGGATGCCCTGCTCTGCCAGGAATCCCTTGAATTGGGTGGCTGTAAACTGGGGCCCATTATCGGACACTAGCACATCGGGTAACCCATGTATGGTGAATAGCCTCCTTAGCACCCTTATGACTGCTTCAGCCGTGGTTGACCCCATGAGTATAATCTCCAGCCATTTGGAATACGCATCGATGACAATTAAGAAGGACATCCCCTTTATCGGCCAAGCAAAATCGAGATGTATTCTAGACCAGGGCCCTTTCGGAGTTTCCCAGTCCTGTGGTGGCGCTGCTGGAGGTGCCAATCTTGATTCTTGGCATGCTTGACACAACACTACCCACTCCACGATATCTCTATCTATATTTGGCCACCACAGATAACTACAAGCCAACGCCTTCATCCGTATGATTCCAGGGTGGCCTTCATGTAGAGTCTCTAATAATGATTTCCTTAGCCTTGAGGGTATCACTACCTGATTCCCCCACAAAAGGCAGCCCTCCTGCACTGAAAGTTCATATTGCCCATTTTCCTGCTTAAACAGAGGGCCTGGTTGTAACCAGGCATCCTTGATATGTAACACCCCTCCCCTCTTGGATGGAACAGTCTACTTAGCATACATAGTCCTGTAAGTAGGCGGGGCATTTGGAAACCCTTTCAGACCTGCGCAGCTCAGTAGGTGTGGTAGCAGCGGCCAGGGATGTTGGGTCTGCTGCTATCTCTTGCTCTGCCCGTGGAAGCTCCTGGAAGCTTTTGGGTGGGGCCTTGGCTTCTCACAGAACTGGTTCGTGGTTGTGTCATTGCTGGAACTCTGGGTCTTCAAGTAAGTGTTCAGCCTCCCTTGGGCTTGAGTTAGCTGTAGGGTGATTAGATTGGAAGTTATTGTTTGGGTGTGTTTGGTTATCTGTGTTTGTTTGGTGGTGGCTGCGCAGTTGGTCTATGTGCTGCCGCCATTTTCGCCCATTGGTTAGCTGGACCACATAAGATTTGCTCTGCCCGTGGCAGCTCCTGGAAGCTTTTGGGTGGGGCCTTGGCTTCTCACAGAACTGGTTCGTGGTTGTGTCATTGCTGGAACTCTGGGTCTTCAAGTAAGTGTTCAGCCTCCCTTGGGCTTGAGTTAGCTGTAGGGTGATTAGATTGGAAGTTATTGTTTGGGTGTGTTTGGTTATCTGTGTTTGTTTGGTGGTGGCTGCGCAGTTGGTCTATGTGCTGCCGCCATTTTCGCCCATTGGTTAGCTGGACCACATAAGATCGTGGTCCGGTGATCTCAATTACTTCCCCAGGCAGCCATAGGGACCCCTCAGCAAAATTCTTTACGAACACCAGGTCACCGATGTGAAAGGACCTGGTTTGCTTGGAGGTGATGTGCTCTTTGTGTTGTGAATAACTGGGATGTAGTCTGTCTAATATTGATCAAAGCCGCCGGCCCATTAATAGTTCGTCCGGGCTTCTCCCAGTAGCTGCGCTTGGCGTGATGTGCTGGACAAGCATAAATTTGTTTACCCTGGCTTGCCAGTCACCGGGGCCTAGTTGCCCTAGAGCCTCTTTGGCTGATCTTACCATCCTTTCAACCTGGTCATTGCTGGCCGGATGAAAAGGAGTGGTCAATGCATGGTGGATGCCCTGCTCTGCCAGGAATCCCTTGAATTGGGTGGCTGTAAACTGGGGCCCATTATCGGACACTAGCACATCGGGTAACCCATGTATGGTGAATAGCCTCCTTAGCACCCTTATGACTGCTTCAGCCGTGGTTGACCCCATGAGTATAATCTCCAGCCATTTGGAGTACGCATCGATAACCACTAGGAATGTTTGGCCGTGGAATGGCCGCGCAAAATCTAAGTGGACCCTGGACCAGGGTGCCCTGGGTCTTTCCCACTCTTGCGCTGGGGCTCTAGGAGGGGCGGCCCTTGACTCCTGGCATGGCGTGCAGCCGGCTAACCACTCCTCAATTTGTTTATCCATGTTCGGCCACCAAATGTAGCTCCAGGCAAGGGCCTTCATTCTGACCATTCCCGGGTGACCTTCATGTAGTGCCCTTAGAATATCCTCTCGTAGCGATGGAGGAACAATAATGCGATCCCCCCACAATAGGCAACCCCCTTGAGCTGATATCTCATGTTGCTTGCAAACATACGGTTTAAACTCTGTGCTAACAGGCCCTTGAGGCCATCCCCTCAAAATCCAGTTCAAAAGAGTCCTGAAAATGGTGTTTGTGATGGAGAGAGCGGCCACTTCAGCCGAAGTGACCAAGCCAGAGTCCAGGCAGTCTATGAGCAGGACGGGGACACCCGAAGTGGGGTCATTCATGAGGTCAGGCAGGGGACAGCAGCTGAGGGCATTGGCATGCCCCAGGGACCGCCCGGGCCGATGGGTCAGCTTGTAGGAGTAGGCCGAGAGGAATATTGTCCATCTGGTGAACCGGGGCGACAGGGATGCCAGGGTGGGGCGGTCTCCCACGATGAGCCCTAACAAGGGCTTATGGTCAGTGACCAGCTCAAAGTCCCTGCCAAACAAGTACTCGTGAAATCTCCTGACCCCGGCCACCGCAGCCAGCGCCTCTCTATCAAGCTGACTGTAATTTCGCTCCGCACTGGAGAGCGTCTGTGAAAAATAGGCGACCGGAGCCTCCTGGCTGTTGGGCAACTGGTGGCTGAGAACAACCCCGACGCCAAATGGGGAAGCGTCGCACACTAGGACCACTGGCAAGGTGTCATTGAACTGGATCAGGAAACTGTCCTCTGAAAGAAGTTTTTTGACAGTCTCGAACACAGCTGCTTCAGTTCGCCCCCAGACCCAGGTGCCTTCTTAGCTAAGAGCCGGTGAAGGGGTTCAGCAACAGTCACTTTGGTTCTAAGGAAGACGCTGTAGAAGTTCAGAAAAGCCCAGGAAGGCTTGCAGCTTGGTCTTGTTTGTGGGCATAGGGGCTTCCCGTATAGCCCTGACCTTACTCTTGGTGGGGTGAATGCCTGCCCCATTTATCCAATAGCCCAGGAATTCCACCTCTGGGACCCCTATATGACACTTGCTACTTTTGACTCTGAGTCCGGCAGCCCTAAATCAGCTAAGGACTTCCCGCAGCCTGGATTTTAATTGCGGTTCACTATTGGCTGTGATTAGTACATCATCAAAATAGGGCACAACCCCAGGAATTTTGTGTAATAATCGTTCCATAATGCTCTGAAAAATTCCTGGGGCTACGCTAACACCGAATTGTAAACGGTGACATTTAAATGCCCCCTATGTGTGACGATGGTTTGCGCCTCTGCCATAGTGCCATCTACTGGCAGTTGCTGGTATGCCTGCGCAAGATCTAGCTTGGCAAAGATGGCGCCCGGGCCTAGCATATGCAGCAAATGTTGTATAATTGGCACTGGGTAGGCGCTCTGCTGAAGGACTTTGTTAATGGTACATTTATAATCAGCGCATATGCGCACAGACCCATCACTCTTGACCGGCATCACTATAGGAGTCTCCCACTTCGCATGATCGACCGGCTCTAGAATGCCTTGGCTGATCAGTTTATCCAGCTCTTGGTCAATCTTTGGTTTAAGTGCGAATGGGACTCTACGGGGCTTAAGTCTAATGGGCGCTATGTTAGGATCGAGATTAAAGGAAATAGGGGTGCCCACATAGTTGCCG
This sequence comes from Thermophis baileyi, assembly GCA_003457575.1. Taxonomy (NCBI): domain Eukaryota; kingdom Metazoa; phylum Chordata; class Lepidosauria; order Squamata; family Dipsadidae; genus Thermophis; species Thermophis baileyi. The sequence goes on along the minus strand of QLTV01000601.1, from coordinate 2,401,778 downwards.
AGCCCAGAGTTGAAGACATCCCGGAACTCTCAGAGGAGGTCGTCTGTGCAGCCACCGGATACTGTGTTGATTCCAGTTACTACCGTGCCCAGGGCATCAAACCTGTCCAGACCCAGTAGACTAGGGAGGCAGCCACGAACCACCATCAGGGGCAGGTTCCCATCGAACTTGCCAAAATGCACATGGAAGTTTCCCCAGCCCAGCACAGGAATGTGATTCCCCTGGTAATCACTGAGCTTGAGGTATTGGACCTTCAGTTGGCCCTGGCGCAGCACAGGAATGGCCTGCTTGACCACTGCCCAGGACATGATGGATATTGATGACCCGGTGTCAACTTCCATCTCGCAGGGAGACCCTTCAAGTAGCACTGTTATGTGGATTTTCTTGTGTTTAGGGGTACTCACCTGCCCGATTCTTGTCTGGTTCATTTCAGGAGTCCTGGCATTGTCAGCGCAGTGCTTCAGCTTCCATGGTTCCTGTCTGAGCCCCAGTCTGGCTTCGGCTTGGTTGGCATCCTGGGCGGCACGTTTGCTAGAAGGCTGGCTGGCCCGGCAGACTCTTGCTAGGTGCCCAGGCCATTTGCAATGCCGGCAAATGGCATCCCTGAATTTGCAGGCTGTTCGTGGGTGCTGTCCCCCACAGCTGGAACATGTTTGTGGCCTTGGTCCTTCAGCTCCCTGTCGGCGCTCTGTCCGGTAGACTTCCTCCTCGCTGTCATCCGAGGGGTCATCCAGACACTGGTTCTCATGTACGGATGGCATTGCCTTTTGTGGCTGCGGTGGCAAAGCGCGCCAATAGAGCAATTCGGCTGCTTTGTTAGATGCCTCGGTTGCTCTTGCCTTGTCCAAGGCTATCGGTAGGGTCAAATTGGCCTTGGCAATCAATCGCTGCTGCAGACGGAGGTCTTGCACCCCGCAGATTAGTTGATCTAACAAAATGTCGTCTAAGTCTCTGAAGTCGCAATGCATGGCGGCTTTTCGTAGAGTCGCCAAGTATTGGTTGATAAACTCCCTGTCTTGTTGCATCCTTTGGTGGAATTCATGTCGCTGCACTACTTTGGATGGGACAGGGGCGTAATGGGTCTTCAGCATATTCTGAAGCAATTGCCATGGCACCGTCTGTACCAGCGTTGTCTCTAACAGGGACTCGGCCGTGTCAAACACCTCGTGCCCGCAATGACTGAGGAATAGCACTCTTTTGCAGTTGTCCAACAACCCGAGGAGGTCCTTGGCCTCCATAAAACATTCGAATCAGGTCAAGTAGGATCCCCAGTTCTCCTTTGCCGGGTCGAAGGGTGTAGGTGGGTGGAAAGCCGACATGCTGCAGTTTCTGCTGTTCGAATTTGCCATGCAAAATGGCTGCCACTTCTTTCCGCCGCCTGGCTGGATCTAGTTGGCTCTGTCAGCTCTTTTTTGCTCAGTCTTTCTTCACAATCCCACCCTCGTCGCCAGTTGTTAAGTTGGGTGAGTGAAGAGGCTGGAGACAGGCTTCATACAACAGCTCTTTATTCCAACTATGTACAAGATCCAGCAGAGAGCCAGTCTGACAGCTAGCCCTTTTATAAGGGGCTTTCAGATGGCTCGACCAATCAGCAGTTCCCATTTTCCCGCTTAAAAAGAGGACCTGGTTGTAACCAGGCATCCTTGATATGTAACATAAATTATGAATTATGAGTAAGTCATCAGAAAGATTTGCATTGTTTCATACAGCTGCATATACTTTATCATGGAAATAAATAACAAGAGGTGGCCACTACTCAAGTTTCTATGTTTCCACCATATGTAAATCCTATTTTCCAGCTGGTGTTTCTAAATATGTTGGTCTTCAAATCTGATTACCCTCAAGCCAATAACAATAAAATAAGTCCTTAAGAGCTCTAAACTAGATTGGAGAAATAATTCTCCCTGGCATGGTATCCTTTGGATACATTGGACAACATGACTGTGACAGGGAATCATAAATTTGTAATTCAATACATCAAGACAGCACTCTTTTCCTTCTTCAGCCAATACAGTATCTAATCTGGTTGGCTGGTTGGAGAAGCAAGTGCAGATTTTATTCTACTGGACAGATTTTGTGAAGAGATTTACGCTATCCCACTGAGTACCTAAGAAAAAAAGTCCATTGGTTACTGTAAATCTTGTGGCCTGAGGGAAGATTTGCATAAGCCTGCTCATACTACTATCATTTTCTTATGCAAGTCTTTAAACTACAGCCAAGTACAAATTGTACAGTGGCTCAGCTTTGAAGGGTAAAGCTTTGAAGTGCATTGCTTTCTGATTGTAAATGGTGCAGAAATCTTCCTTCCTTCCTTCCTTCCTTCCTTCCTTCCTTCCTTCCTTCCTTCCTTCCTTCCTTCCTTCTTGAGAAGTAAATAATATAAAGCAAATTTTATACTACTGAAGTTGAAGATAACTGTTATAAAATAGAAAATAAAAAAAATGGAGGTCATTTACTATAATCTTTAGAATTTCTGCTTAGGACTGACATTTTCAGTTCCTAAGTCTGCACTTTCTTTTGGCATTATTGTATGTGTATAATAGATGACAAGAATATATCTGCAAATTGCTATCAATATCAAAATACTGTATTTCAGATAAATAGGTAAGGACACAACAACGTTCCATAACACTTCCAATATGACATTGTATGTTTCTTATCTTTGGCTTATTACCTTAAAAACAATGATGCAGAGAGAGAAGGAAAATGGACAATAGATAATAGAAATAAAGCATTACTTATCCTTGCAATGTGTCTACTCAGAAGCATACACTTCATTGTTTTGTATTTGTTAAAGAGATAGGAGGAATCCTTGTAATTCATAGGAGTGATTCAGATAATACTTTGTATAGCAAGGACTAAAAAGTTTGAAAAAAGACATTTCAGATCTCCAAAGTTCTTTGAATTTCTGAAACTTAAAAAACATTGCAATTTAGGTCTTTGTATCTAATAGACAAATACAGTATATGTATCACAAGAGGCATCTTAACTTTAGTCAGATCCACTTGTATAAGGAACCTGAAAACCTCCTGATATTATTTTTTTCATAAGACTTTACTAAGTTTCAAGAAAAGATCAAATATAAGGAAACAGAAAAAAAGGATTAGAAAAATAAAATCAGAAAAAGAAAAAAAATAGGAATGCAGAAAAAAATAAAAGAGAAAAAAAGCCTTCTGACTTTCTTTGGTATATATACAAATACAAAATACATTATTCTTACTCTAAAATTAACAATCATATACAATGTTTGTATAATCATAAACAGTTCTAATAGTTGAATCCTGAAATAAAAGTTTCATTACTGTCAGTTTCAAGCAAAAAGTCCAAAAATGGTTTCCAAGTAGGTGATTTTATTGACTTATAAATGACAGCAGCATCAGTCAGCAGAGGCAATGATGAAGGTTGCTGGGAGAAGTAATTCACCCATACCTGGAAAGCTATGGCTTCATCCCTGCCTTTCTTTCTGGATTTACAATGTGTGATTTTAGTCCTTCAATCATAAAGCATTTTGTGGAGCTAAGCCATAGAATTTACATCTGTTGTCACCTTTGAATCAAGTTTATCTCAGGGACACCTACACAGATGCATCCGTACATTTGTACATCCATTCTGCAAAAGTGATTTGCTCTTGTCTTTTTCCAAGATTTTTATTCATTCATTTTTTATTGGGTTCTTAGTGTTCTGTATAAGCCTGGACGTTCCAGATAGTAATGCATCCAAATATTAACCAAGGCCAAGTGTACTTAGCTTTTTTATATCAGGGATTGTGCCATAAATATTTCTACAGAACAAATGTTAGAACATTATTTGTCAAGCATGCTTTCCATTCTAACTTATACATTTTGGCACTAATTTTAAAGGGTATTTGTTGCTACATTTCCTAGGAGAGGATATTAGACCTAACACTCTTAGTTTCATGTGCTATGCCCCCATATAGAGGTAGTCCATGACTTAAGCTGTTCGTTTACCATTTAAAATTACAATGGCAGTGAAAAAAGTGACTTATGACTGGTCCTCACAGTTACAACCATTGTAGCATCCCCATAGTTACGTGATCAAAATTCAGGCACTTTGCAATTGCCATGTATTTACAGTTGCGGAATCTCAGGATCATGCAATTTGTGACCTTCCCGGCTGGCTTTGAATAGCAAAGTCAAATTTGCTTAATAACTGCATTATTCACTTAACGATCATGGCAAAAAAAAAGTTTAAAATTGGGTGCAATTCATTTAATAATTCACTTAACACAGAAGTTTTGGTCCTAATTATGGTTTTAAGTTTCGTTCAATACATATTATAGCCCCTTACAGTGTAACTACATCCTCTCCTCTCCTCTCCTCTCCTCTCCTCTCCTCTCCTCTCCTCTCCTCTCCTCTCCTCTCCTCTCCTCTCCTCTCCTCTCCTCTCCTCTCCTCTCCTCTCCTCTCCTCTCCTCTCCTCTCCTCTCCCCTCTCCTCTCCTCTCTTCCCCTCCCCTCCCCTCCCCCCTGCATGGTGAGATCCCAAAGACATTTCAACCAGTAACTTAACCTGTCATGGAGCCAAATTCATCACACATATTATCTCTTTTTAAATCTGATTGCTGTTTGATAATCTTAGTCATACATTCATTAACTTTTTCTTACACACTCCTCCCATCCAATCCTTCTACCATGTGCATGGAGGGAAACACAGAGGGATCTTTAAATTCAAAGATTTACATTGCTGTCTTAAAATCTGAAAGAGGAGAACTATCAAAGATGCTGACGGGTACATGAAATGCAATCCATGGCCACAAGTTCCTAATTTTAGTACAATAATGAATAATTCTGTATTTAGTAGCCCATTTAGATTTTTAATGAAATCACATTTTTAGGAACTTAACTAATGTGTGACTATTTTCAAGTCAAAAGAATACAGTATTTTTTTTAAATCTAGAGTGAATGACCCACTCACACTGTTTGCAGTGGCAATGCAAAATACTATTGTTATTGTGAAGACACATTTTGATTTCTCCTTCATATTAAGAAAAGTCTTGAAGTTTAGAGCTCATTCTGAAATAGCCTGCTTGTTTTTCACTCTTGGCTGATGAACAAAGGAGAAAGGGGAGAAGGGGATCTTTGCATAGCTTCAAAGCTTTTCCCACTGTGAAAGTCTCAGACTTTTGATTCCCATCCCAGAGTCATATGCCAGTCAGTCAAGGTCAGGTCTTACAGTGTCCTGAGTGTAGCATGGCCATGAAGTCATGGTGCCAGGTTTTGATAAAAACTATGGGATTGTTGTTATTAGTTCTGCAACAGAACTTCAACTGGGTACTGTTGAAAAATTGGCCAGTCTTGGAATATCTCTACAGTTGTTATTAAGCAGCTCCTGATAGCCTGTGAGAGATTTGGGTATTACCTTCCCTGAGATGTTTTTATGTTATGCTTTTCTGTTTGTTTAAATAAAGTTTAAAATCCCTTTATTTACTGATTTACTTATTGTCTCTTGATCCAAAAGAACCGATTGCCTGGGAACCTGATTATTGCACACTGACAATTGGCAAAACACTGCTTCACACCTTTTTTATGGTTTCCAGAAGTTCCAAGGCATTCCTATTGGTTCTTTGAGGGAATATTTCATGACTGAGGCTCTTAAAGCTTGGCTTGCTCTGGAGGTTGATAAGTACCTATGTGATGGTGAAGTTTACATATTAAGTGGCCTGCATCAATTTTAATCTGTTTTGTTATTAGTATAGATCTGCTTTTTTTTCCAGATCCTACGTATGATTCTTCTCAGTAATAAAGTAAGAGCTGTTCTGTCAATAATAAACTTGACATCTAAACTTACCAAATACTATAGCAGCACCTCCTGCCTGTTTGAGTCATTTCCTTTCAATCTGTCTTGTTTTTGTTTTTTCCTGAGGCTATTAAAAGCCAAGTGGTGCTACAAATTCCATTGATTCCTCTGAAGATTTATTCTCTAGAATCACTAAAATGAGCATGAATTTACTTGACTTTGTACTTCAGCTTTTCTCCATTCCTTCCTGCTTGTTTTAATACTGTAAGCAACTCTGTTGCTTTTACCTAATCCTTTCAACTCATGTGGTTATATGAAGGAGCAATGATGATCCGGTGACCTCCAAACACTAGAATTGCAGCTTTGTAATCTCTTACCATTAGCCTTACTGGCTGGCAGTGTTGGGAGCTAAGGTCCAAAATATTTATTTGGCACCCGGTGATATAAACTTGCTCTAAATGACTCTTCTGTATTGTTACTTCTACAGTGTGCCATCTCCTGCCTTTCATAGGATAGATTTATAGAGCACCACCTGGAGATTGTGTAATTTTGAGTTATAGAAGCTGCCATCACAATGTGGTGATAGTGGCAGCTTATTATGGGTTATCGACTCAACTGTCTCCTCAACAGCCAAAGCAGATTGTACAAACAATTTAAATGGTGCGAACAACCAGATTCCAAGCTTGGAGGCAAATGAACATTTGGTATAGTTCCTGCTGAAAAGACTGTATTTTTCGATAAAAGTGCGGAAAAAAACAAAAGGCATAGGATCATTGCACAACATGTGTTTTTCCAATGCTATTTAACTGTAAGAGCACCTGTGCTGAAGAACTTTTTGCTGATCTATTCAGAGAGGATTTAATAGTCCTTAAAAATCTATCATTTCTTAACTGCAATGGGCCGATGCTGTTTGCACATTAAGCTGGATGAGCCATGATACGTGCAGGCAGAAGCAGCAGCCTTGAAGACTTATTTGCCAGTCAAATGATCTGTCTGGAACTTTGAACAATGTGCTTACTCAAACACTCCTAATGGCTCTGCTAATTAATGAACTGAGTGTTATCGAATGCTTCTTGATCTTTGACGTTGAGAGTGGATCTGACTTACATTATATCATGCTAAGGGGGATTGATATTGAGAGGAAAAAATGATTCAGCATGGCAAAATTATAATCGCTGTTCAGTTTAAGGCAGTTTTGCCTAATCGGTACCCCTCAGGTGTGGTAGACTATGGACTTTTTGAACAGTTGTGTCTTTATTTGCTGGCAGTGCTAGAATAATACTGACAGTGCTAGAATAATGGGCCAGGCTCTATATACTTCAGCTGCATGAACAGCAGTATTACAACAAGCAATTTTAAAAAACAAACAAAAAACCACAGTCCCAAACCTTTAACTGATATTCCAAAATAATTAGAAAAATTTTGTATGAGAATTATTGGAAAGAGAAATGTATTAGTATAGTATGATTGAGTTGACTGGATGATTAGTCTTCATTGATTCAATAAAATATAGTATGTTCTTCTATGTGCTTGTAATATACAAGTCCAAAAGGAATAAAATGGCTAGTCAGAAATGGAGGAAGGATTACTACAACATAAATAAAGGACTTTTTTCAAGGTTACAAATCAAATCCAAATGTCTAGTTTTTGGAAGACAGGGTAAAGCATTCTAACTGAGTACAGTATATATTCCACGGTTGTAGTTAAAGATTTTAACAGAGAGGTTTTTACAAATGAAGGCGAATATACGTATCTCGGGATAATGTTGCAGGATCCAATCTGGGTTGGTCTCCGGGACCACAGGTTTTGTTTTCCGAGCTTTAGGACTCATGCTAGAGCCCATCTTCAGAAAAAAAAAAGTATACAGTGTAGAGAAAGAGGTAGAATTTGATTATTGGATTTGGACAGCTGGACACAGTATTAACATTAATTGCTTTTTACCACATGCTTGAGATTAGTCAGTATTGTTCTTCCAGCAGCAAAACCGATCATTCTAGGAGACTAAATTACCTCTCATTCTTGACTCTCATCTTTCCTCTGAATGAACTGAAGAAAATTATGTAAATTTATGTAAATTCAGGATATGCAGAGAATAAGATAGGGAAGAGATAACTTCCAGTTCTCAAACTGAAAGTCACTTGCAAATTATTGGACTTATGTCAGGGACAAATACAAAGCCTACAACAGGAATGTCCCTTCTTTGCCCCAAGAGATACCTAAAGCTGCAGCACATGACAGATAGAAAAAAAAAATCCACACACTTCTCTTTAAAAAAAATCTGGAAATTGTAGACGACTTTGGAAGGACATCCATTTCGATATAAGTGCCTGCACCTTTATTTTCCATTTGGAAGGAACATCCTGCAATATATTCTCCTGTCTTTCAGCTTATGGATTTCAGCAGGAGGAAGAGAGATGATCAGCCGGCTAGGTTTATTTTCCAATGGGGATGGCTAAAAGACCCATCAATCTGAGGACAACAACAGTTGGCTAAATAAATTGTAATTTCTAATTTTAATTCAGATGCTCATTCTGAAATTAATACTTGAGGCTTATTTTAAAAAGTATTGCATTTAGATTGCTTTGTACACCAATTTCTGTCACGAATGAATGATAGATAACCTCATTTGTTCAGCTACCATGAAACTAATCCAACCATTTCACCAGAGTTTGGCAGTGCAATTGCTGGAAAATGATGATTACAATTCTCATCCCATTTTGAGATAAGAATCAGAATAACTGTGCTCTAAATTCTAAAATAGGCGTATAGAAAGGGGAATGGGGAAGATCCATCCTTATGCCCGATGCAATGTCACCCATCCAAATAATTAACTAAATAAATGAATACAGTATTACAGTCTCTATCAAGGATAGTTATCAGGTGCCATGACCGGGATGATGGCAGTTGTAGTCCAATATATCTTGAGAACTGGGGAAGGCTAATGTCAATAATTCTAAAATTTATTATATACTTGCATTATTTATCAGGCAGTTTTAGTAGCGCACATTTAAGTGACTGATACACATTGGAAAATAGCCTATTTGCAGTTTACATAAATAACCTAAATATGTGATGTCAATAGCCAGGAAAATACAAATAAACGAGGAAGTAACAGACGTTTTATACATCTCTAATTGTGTACTGATTTTATTTTGCAAGCTAGATGCTGAAGTCAGTGAGCCATTTAAACATGCAGAGTAAAGCATAGTTCAGCCCCAAGAGAATTCAGAATGCAGGCAGAAAATCACATATTTAAATGCTGCTCCTTATCAAATATTCCCAGCATGTTCAGAGTTTGCAAAAAGAAGATTGTTCATATAGTCTTCTTTATTCTTCCCCTGCCTATCCTTTCTAATTTAAAATAATCCACAGACCTTTGGAAGGTCAAGAATAGCAAAAGAAATCTGCTGCTTGATCTCAGTTGTGCTGGCTCATTTTGGCCAACTCAGAAGATGAAGCAAGACTGGTCTTTTGGGCACTTAAAAATTGCATTTAAAAATATTTGCCTCTCCCATTGGGACTAAGAGAACTGGATTTATTTGTCCAGAAGGACAGGAGTGGGGGACATAGCCCGGAGAGGGCCCATGCTTCTAAGAATGCTAGCAGCTTTGGATCTAGCTGGAACTAAACTTTTGCTACTAACATGGGAATTTTCCTGACCTCTTTACATGGACAGAAGTTTCCAATGGGTTTGTATTAATGTTTTCTTGATTACAAATAGATTCTTATGTTCCGATTCTTGAATCATGGAACTGTCTCAAGGGCATCCAGCTTTGCAGAAAGTTCAAAATATAAACAGTTAGGTGAAATGGTCACTAAGTGAAACTACAATTGTGCTTATGATCTTACTGCAGCTTTCCTTTGCTTTACATGCCTGCAAAAGTCATGAATGCAAGGTTTGGTCATAAAGTTAGTTCTTCATTACCATCCTGCGAATGGTCACTAAAAAAGGCAGTTACTAAACAAGGACTACTTGTATAATCAAACCTAAGAAGAACTTACTGCAGAATTCCCCCATAGAGCAGTATGAGGTTGGGGGAGGGGTCATTGATATACCAACAAATGTGTGTGTGCATGTGTGTGCGCATGCACGGGCACGTGCTTGCAAAATCTCACCCATTTTATGTGCATTAATGTAATGCTTGAATTAACCAAATGGAATGATATGAAAGAGTATATATGCTTGGTATGGATACAGGCACTCTATCCAATGTTGGCTTGCAGACAGCTGAACATTAAGGAGGAGGAATTGCAACACTTGGCCCAAGAAAGCTTTTTTGCCTTTTACAGGTGGATAACTTTAAGGTTGGTTGTGTCTTCAAGTACTAGTTTTGGCTTCCAGAATGTTATCTGGCTACTATTGGTAAAAAATTTAAGGCATATATTCTCATTATTCTAAAACAGTAAACACATAAAAACAAGTTTAAGCCCTAAAACGATCTTAATATAATTTCAACTTTTAAAATCATAAAGAAACACAAAGAAAGAAAGAAAGAAAGAAAGAAAGAAAGAAAGAAAGAAAGAACGAAAGAAAGAAAGAAAGAAAGAAAGAAAGAGAAAGAAAGAAATCCAAGAATACATGACGCAGCTCTAGTCCAGTCCAGTATGCACTTATCCTTCCCATAAATATAAATGGGGCCTTTGAGATTCATAGGTCACCCATCTCTGCTTTACAGAATTCCTCAATCACTCAATCAATTAGCCTATGACATTACTTCAGCTTGGCTGCTTTAACTGACACTAGAAATGTTCAGAAGAGGACCTACTGAGAAGAAGGATGTCGAAGAGCCTTTTTCAATAGCCATCTTTAGTATATGCCCCTTCAGAATGAAAGTTTGCAGATGAAAAATATGGAGATGAGAAATAAATCTTGGGGAATGCATGCTTAGAGTATTCTCTGGTATTTAGAGAAAGCAAAAGAAACTGTGTGAAGTGTGAAAGTGGCATTTCTTTTCATGTATAGTGACTATGACATATCCAATTTTGCTACAGGTTCATACAAATCTTATTCCGAAAAGAGAAAATATCCCTGTGGGAAATAATAAAAAAACACTCTTGACAATGGAATCATTGCTGTAAGCTTGAGAAGAACTAAATGCTCAAATGTTCATTCCTTTTTCCTACCCTTCTGTAACTGAGTAACTGTTGTTAATTAGTCTGAAGACTTGTGGCATCTCTCTGAAGAGCTGAATAAGGGGCTTACCAATGTGTCAAGTCCTAGCATCAGAACCCTGAGCTAAAAAGAAACCTCAGTATATGCATTTTATTTGCTTGATTAGTTTGCTTCCTGTTTTAACGTGATTATTTCATTTGGCAAAACCAATGGAAACCAACCGTTTCCCTTAATACTGAGAGACAAATACATTCCTGTATCCCACTTCCAGTGAAGTTGTTATTGCTAAATTTTATTATATATGTTTACCTCACTTCTCACTTCTCTGTGTCACCCCTGTATCTCCCATCCTGCTCATTTTCAGCAAGGAGGCCATAAGGACTTTTGTTTTATCTGAGCACAATGATATCTAGAGCTTCAGGGACAGCTTTATCATTTCAAATGTGGGCTTTTGGCATTTCTTTCACACTTCTCCCACTGGTCATTTTTGACAATACCATCTCCTCTGGAATTTTATTAATCCTACCCTCTTTTTTCCCCTCTCTCAAGGTGGTTACCTGACTTCACCAGTAGCAGACAAGAGAAAAATGATCCAATAAACAAACAATATCCTAATAAGTAAAATATATAAGTTCTGATATTTCAGCATGAGATATTTCAGCATGTCTTACTGGTGACACAGATTGGGTATAACACATAACCCCAGTTTCTTTCAATAAGGATGTTCATGAGCATTTTATTCAGAGGTGTTTTTAATGTGCTAAACTAGCATTAAACATGCTGAGCATTATCTGGCCAAATCTGGAAAGCTAAAAAGGGTTAGCCTGTTAATTTTAGATGGAAAGCAAGCACGGAATAGTAGGGATGCAAGCTAGATGGTGAGGTTAAAACAGATGGGTGGCCATGAAAGTGTGTTAAATCCTGCTCTGCTGCTAGATAGAAAATTTTTGGGAGGCTACTTCTCTTCCTGCCTATACACATGTTCCAGAGAAAAACAATGGAAAATTTGAAATGAAAACAATTTGAAGTCAACCAGAAGTCAAGTTCAACTTATATGATACTTTACTATACTAATATAGTCCAAAGTTTTTCAAACTTCCAACTCTAAGATGTGTGGACACATTGTCATGTGATTTGAATTCACTGGTAGTCTGAAGAATAATGTTCTATTCTGTTTCAAGAGCTGCTGTATAATTTCATTCACTACATCTTATTGCTTTACAGGTAGTCCTCAACTATTTGGACTACACAAAAGCTACTTTGACCCAGTTCTGATGGCTGTTCCTACCCAATGGCCATGTGACCACATTTTGGGCACTTGGCAACTGACCTGCATTTATGGATGTTTGCAGCATCCCATGGTCACATGACCACAATTTATGATTTTTTGATGGAAATAACATTTATTTCTGGTTTCTGGCAAAAAAAACAACCCATAGCAAACAAAGAAATAAAATTGGGTTGGTCCCCTGTACAACTGCCATGACTTATGACCATGATTGCCAGGCTCAATTATGGTTGTAAGTCAAGGGGTACTTGTAAATTAGCCTTCATTTTAATATTAATCTGTTCATCATGACATATAAATATTCCCTGAAGAGAGAAGAAAATTAATTTTGTTAGATGTTTGAATAGATGGCAGAGGATGGAGTTAACATTTATATTTTGTTTTCTGAAATCTCTCAGATTTTGTTTTCCTTCAATAACTTGGCAGGGTAAACATTTATTTAGAAATTTACATCAAAGGCTAAACATTAGTAGTACAAACTGAACATTTTAGCAGGTTGGTGTGAGTTATACAGGTTTTGCCACGCTGCCTAATTAATAAAACACATTAATTTATTTTATATGATTTTTCTAAGCCCTTAAAAACACAAATGTGATAGTTGACCTAAAACACTAGCGACTTTTTAAACTAAGAAAATTATTTCCAACTCAGTTACCTTTAAAAAACCACAGTGACTGGATGAGAAGGAGATTATTATTCTGACAGGTTTATTTTTATAGTCAGTGTTTAAAAACCATTTTCACTTTCATTGCAGACTAGGTATTTAAAATTTATGGACAATGCTTGCAACAGGGTATAATTGCTCACTGCCATTCATTTTTCTTTCTTTCATACTGAATATAAATCCCTCGGTCAAACTATCTTCTGGGAGCTGTTCTGAAACTGATTGAAGATATTAAAGGTTTCACTTGGTGCTGCTTTTTGTTTCTACCTTAAAATGCTCTCCTTGTTCTTGTTCCATAGACTGATCAAATACCATCCTTTATTACTCCTGCGAGAATGACACTTGGGATTTAACACATTTGGATACATTTCACAAAGCTGAGTCCATGGATCACCAACCAGTATATAAATAGTATGCAGAATGAAAAATAGAGAGAGGATATATGATTAAAACGGGGGGGGGGGGGGCACTAAAATCAAACCATCCCTAAATTATGCAGAAATGAAATTAAAAATGGAATAAACCTCTAATTTATACTTACACTTACAGGTATGGTGATTTGGTTCTATCATAAACCTATTACAGGTAGTTCTCGACTTATGACCGCTTATTTAATGACCATTTGCAATGGACCATTTATAATGGACTTCAAAAATCTACTTACAATACAGTCTCAAAGTTATTTAACTGCTGCCTCCTCTCACATGACTACATTTCAGGCTCTTGACAACTGGCTTGCATTTACAGTATTCTTAGATCACGTAACCATGATTTGCGACATTATTTTTGCTATTTTTGTGTAGAAAACAGCAAAAAGTGCCCATTGAACATGGTGAATGCACTTAACCACAACACGGTTTGCTTAACAACCATGGTGTTTCGCTTTGTGGCCATCTTAAAAGCTGTTATAAAATCAAATCTGTTCATCTGGTATCTGGATTTATGACCACAACAATTTAAGATAGAAATCCCATGCTCCATTGTGGTCATAAGTTAAGGACTACCTCAGAGGTGGTATTCAGCTGGTTCGGACCGGTTCGCGCGAACTGGTAGCGGAAATTTGGACTGGTTCACCGAGCCGGCAAATACCACCTCTGGTTGGCCCCGCCCCTAACCCCACATGCTTGCCCCGCCCACCCACTCGACACTTGCCCCGCCCCACACTGCCCTATATATGTTGCCTTTGCCATGCAGCCCAGCTAATCGCCTCGCCTCGCCACCGTGCCTTGCCCGCTCTCCTCACCAAAGGTAAGCATGCCACCCACTCGCCCTTTGCCTCAGGTCGGGGCCCAGCAATGCGCCATTCCCTGAGGCCCCACAGCCTCTGCCTGCTCGCTGTTCGCCTTGGCCGGGTCGGGGAATGCACCATTTCCCGGCTCCGGCCTTGCCCCAGAGCCTCCGCCCACATGCTGCCTGTTTGCCCTCCGCCTCGCTCACCTTCGTCCACGCCTTGGTGGGGGTCCCCGGCGAGGCTCGGCTGGTGCACCTCCAGCTGCCGGTAGTTTTCGGCTGCCTTCCAAGCAGCTCTGCTGTGACGCCATCCCTCCGGTGCAGCAGGCTGTTCTCCTGGCCAGGTCTGGCCACAAACGGCACTGGCAGGCAATGGGGTGCATGTGCATGGCTGGCGTGAAGAACAGGGCGGCAATGGCAGCGACGGGACTTCTTCAGGCCTCTTTTTTTGGCCTGTAGTTTTTGGTAGTTTTCGGAGCAAGAAGACTGCCGGTGGTTCCTCTTTTTTGGCGCGAGAAGCCTCCAGCCGCCGTTGCCGGCTCGGTTCAGGCTGGCAAAGAGGCTTCTCATGCCGAAAAAGAGGCAGTGGCTGCAGGCTTCTTGCGTGAAAACTACTGAAAACTACAGGCCGAAAAAGAGGCCTGAAGTCCCGTCGCCGCCATCGCCGTTCTGTTCTTCTTGCGGGCCGTGCACGCGCACCCCATTGCCTGCTGGAGTGCATGTGTGGCCGCACCCCATTGCCAGACCCAGCCAGGAGAACAGCCTGCTGCGCTGGAGGGACAGCGTTGCAGCGGAGCTGATCGGAAGGCAGCCGGACTGCAATGTCCCTTTAAGGTACTTTGATGGTGGGGGAGGGGGGACCAAAAAGGGACAGGTCACAGGAGCTGCCTTTTCTGCTGGTTCTGTGGGCGTGGCTTGGTGGGCGTGGCTTGGTGGGGGCCATGTGACTGAGTGGGCATGGCCAACTCGATGTCATTCACAGCAAGGTGCCACCCCACCAAGCCACACCCACCAAGCCACACCCACAGAACCGGTAGTAGAAAAATTTGAATCCTACCACTGACCTGTAGCTAAAGCGTAAGCAGCCAGTTTGGTGTAGTGGTAATACAGTACCAGGCTAGAATCCTGGATACTGTGAGTTTTTGTTCCACCTTAGGTATGAAGCCAGCTGGGTGACTTTGTGTCAGTCACTATCTCCCAGTCTTCAGAAGCAAGCAAGGGAAAATCACTTATGAAATCTTCGTCTCTGAAAGAACTGCAGAGACTTGCCAGGAGTCAAGATGGACTCAAAGTGAGGAGAGGGGAGTTAAATCTGTAGTATTTCTACATAAAATACTTTGCTGTTTTTGGTGAAACATACAGAATAGCAGACTCAAAAGTACCAGTCCATATTCCACATTTTTTAAAAAAAGAAATGATTGCCATATTCTTTAGGCTAGGTTTTCAAGGAATGCAGTTAATGAACCATTATAATAAAACTCCTTTGCTGTAATTACGCAAACATTCTAGTATACAATTAATGTAAAAACTGACTATTAAAAAAAGCAGCTGTGAGTAAAAAAATTAACAGTCTAATGTAGGCTAAATCACCAATTTAAAGTTATTGATGAGGAAATAGAAGAAAGATTTATTGGGAGTGCATTGGCAGAGTTGACATTTGGCTGAGATAAATGGAGACGGAATAAAGAAACATATTGATCGGTTGTAATCTTAAAATAAGCTCACGCCATGGAGCAAGAAGATACAAGAAATCAGGTACAAAACCTTATCTTTTGGGAGATAGCTATGCTGAAGAGAGTTTATTTAGATATTTGTACTTCTTGTTTTTCTATTAATGTCCCACATAGTCCTACTTCTAGAAAGTATAGCAGGAGTCATAATATTTCTGGCCATAACATTATTATGCAATTTACTATATATAGTTTTAGGAACCTAAAATATTTCATGAAGCTTTGTTAAGTTTCTTGGGGCCAGTTTATTTGACCAACTGCCCATTCCCTATTTACATTCATCCATCCCAGCAGGTCCAATAGGAAGGCCATGTTGCTCTTCCCAGCAACCAAGGAGCTTTGTTTGGTGGGGCTCAGAATGAGATCTTTTTCTGCCATGGACCTTTCCTTTGGTACATCATTCCTCTTGAAGTGAGCTTGGTCCCAACTCTGTTGGCCTTTTGGAAACACCTCCAAATTTGGTTTTGCCCAACATGAAAGGACATTTTGCCATGTTTGGTAGACATGCAAAAAAGCTAAAAAATGTTGGTTACAAATACACACAGTAATTCAAAAGATTGTAAAGATTGAAGTAGAATTGAAACCACAGTTTTCTTCTTTTGGCATAGGCATCTAGAAAAAAGCCATGGTACTTTGACAACTGTGGCAAGATTATTATATGCTCAAAAGGGGAAAGATTTAACAATACCTACAATGGAGGAATGGTTGAAGGTGATGGAACTTGCAGACATGGCTAAATTAACTACTTTTATTAGAGAGAAGATAATATCTACATTTATGCCTCACTGAACACCTTACAGTCTTTTTGCATGAAACAGAAAAACTGCATTTATGATTTGTGTTTTTGCTAATTATAAAAAAAATGGATAATAGAAAAAAGTGAGCTTTTTTTTAATCAAAGAATAAAGAATAATGTTGTGTATATACTTCTGTTTGCTGCAAAAGAAATTGGAAGCTTCTTTCTTTCTGCACTTTTTTTCTTTCTCATCATTCCCTTTATTTGATTTCAGTTTTTGTGCTTCCCTTTTTAATTTTTTTTAATTAAAAAAACAACAACACAACAGCCTTGGTTTTGCCACCAGGCCTGGGGACATTATAGAAGTGGGAAGCTTCTTAAATGATTGGTATATTGATTGCACTTTCCCCTATCTTTTGTGATTATAGTTTTAATTGCTTTAACTATTTTAATTATTAAATTAGATCGAATGTTTAGCTTTTGTTTTGTGTACACCACCCAGTCACTTGCAAATGGACAGTTATTTAAATTTATAAATAAAAAAAGATTACCAAAATCTTATGTGATCTCACAAAATGTTGTGTTCCTGTGCAAGATCACACTATATTTAGATCTTTTTACTAAGGAACACTTATGAAAAAAATCATGACATTATGTCCATCTGTTTCTATCATTATGCACTTGTGTGATTTTTGAGTTCTTCCACGATTTCACTAAATTTCTGGAGAGAAGCAGGAAATTTCTCTGGATGCCTTTAAGGAGATACCCTATTGCGTAGCACTTCTGCCACAATATTATTTGGAAGCAGCTTTAATATCTTTTGGGAAATGAAACTGTCATAACTAGTCTAAGTAATATTTTACAGTAGCATGTAAGGCAATAGAAGTTTTGAACCAAGGTTCTAGTATCAGAAGACAGATTCCTCTCTGGCCAAATAGGAAAAAGATGAGTTGCCAAACTTTTTCTGTAGATAAGTAGAGAATAGTATTCATCCTAATAGTTCAAAGGATGTCTTAGTATCTCAAGAGTATCCTCTCAGCACCAATTCTGACAGGATAGTTCTGCCGCTGCATGATTCCATGACTTTCTTTCTACTTCAAATCTGAGCCATACACCTATTTTGATTTTTTCCCCAACAGTTCTTCTGCCCTTTAGATGTTTCCCTTCATCTCTAATTTGTTCTGTTGTCATATAAATGGTAAAGCTATAGTAAAGCCTATTTCATTGTATTTGTTAAGATTCTGATGCAGTAATTAATACTTGTTTGAAGCAGATTATCCAAAAAGTAGCAGCAGCAATAAAATAGTTTTATCAGTCAGCAACATCGTGTAACCTTGCAGATGTTGGTCTTCTCTAACTCCTTTCAATTCTAAGCAACATACTAAAAGGGCAGGGATAATAGTAACAAAAATAATTTAAAAGCCACATATCCTCTTCAACTTTAGAACTTCTGAATCTAGTCTATTCCTAAATCTGAACAATTGTTGCTTACAGGCTGAATTCTTGTTTTGTATTCATACAGTATATATTCATATATATTTCTCAGATTGTCCGTTCCTCAGCAGTGTTATGAAACTGGTTGCAAATGTTTTATTTTGAGATTTTTTTAATTACCTGGCCTAGTGATAATCTTGCAATGCTGGGTTATTCTTCCTCCATGAATTAGCCAGGACCAAAGAATTAGCTAGCATCTTTTTTGATTAAAATTTACCAATATTAGCAAAAAGATAATTTACTAGATTTTTACAAAATCCTCCCTCCCTCCCCCCCTCTCTCCTATCAAAATAAGAACCAAATAAAATACTACAAACATCAAAGACATGTTTATGTTCCCAAGCAACTGTATAACTACCAGAGCTAAGCAAACCTGCTGGATTCAATTTGCCATTTTTCATTTTTAAAAATTCATCACATTCCATTTTGGTCCATTTTTTGTTTTTGTAAATCTATTCATTTCAGTCTACACATTTTTGTATATAAATTGTATGTATTGCAGTACATTTAGCTACAAATGTATGTGTACTACAATACATGTACAGATTTTTGTTGGCAATATTAACAGATTTTTGCCGAGTTTTTGTAAAGTTAATGTTCTTACAATATACTCCATATTTACAATTTATATTACATTATAGTTTGAGAAAGTATTGTTTCACATAAGAATTAAATGAACGTCTCTTTTATCCTAATAATTACCATGGATATCTTAACAGTAATGAAATTAAAAAAAAATAAACAGGAGATTTTATATTCATAAATTAAAAACTAGAAAGAAACTCCCCCTCCTCTTCAGAAAAGAGAATTCTAGGCAGTATTAATTACACATTTTCCCCATCAGACAAGCTTGTCTCTCTTGTCCCCTCCTTTAAAAAACTATAGCTGAAGTACTCCACTGCCATAAATATTAATTTCACTCTGGCTATTGCCTCTTTGAATAGTTAACTGGGTACAGCAAGTTAATTTATAACAGTTCTATGCCATATTAAATCTATAAAACATCTGCTTTGATATAATTACCAGGAAAGGAGGGGACAATAGAGGGTAATTAATAGCTCAGCTGCATGGGAAATCCAACTTTCCCAGGTGTCAGCCCTAAAGTTGTTAACAGGAAGAAGGATTCCTTGTTTAATTCAAAACAGTGATATAAATCATTGTAGCACTAGGAATTTTGCCTTTGAGGCAGCTTCTTGCACTGGAGAAAGATTTTGACAGGACATACTGTAATCCTCATGCTAGGAATGGCTCTGGAAGCACAACCTGCCCTAAAGGCAGTATGGCTACCAAGAAACTAATGAGAGATCTGCCCTGTGGGTAACACATAGCTTTGCTGCTGAAAAAAAAATATTTTCATGTTTTCAGCTGTGAATATTATGTTTTCAAGCAAAGTTAGTTGGATGGTACCAAATGTGTGTGTGTGGGGGGGAAGCGAAGATAGCTGTATTGAAATGAGGAAATGAGTTAACTGTAGTTACATCTGGAATAGCTGGCCCTATATATACCCAGGTGTCAAGCAATAAAAGGCTTTATACATCAAAACCAGCACTTTAGATTGTATACAGAAATTTACCAGTGCAGGCCCTGCAGAGTTATGTGTCTACTACAGCAGGGCTGTCAAACTCATGGCCCGCAGGCCAGATGTGTCATGTTCTGACCACACCCACACTGGGTTTAGCAAAGGGGGAAAAAGTCCTAATATGTCATGTGACACCACCGTGATGACGCGAGTTTGACACCCGTGGTCTACAGTATCAAGTGTTGATCTGCTCCTTCACAGATAGTACTTGCTGTTCAGAAATCACACTGCTGTTGATATAGAACCCCAAGGGGGGAAAAAACAGTAATTCAATATTACTTGGCTTCAGCCTCTTCTTTCCCACCCAGACTTTTATAGCCCCTTACCTCAGAGATGACCTGGCAGGTTCAAGTGAGCTACCTGGAGCCCAGTCTTGTGAGGCTATCTGGATTAAATTTGATTCTGTAATTCCTTAGGAAGTAGACAGCCATCTCTTTGTTAGATCCTGACCCCTCCTATGTCCAGTAGCTTCAGAGATGCTCAAGGGGTGGGTCTGTGTAATGGTATCATTCTCTTTGAAGCCATAGCTAGATAATCATGAACTTTGTGAGGAAGGTTGTGGAAAAGATGGTTGGATAATAGCTACAAAGGATCTTATATAGCATGGGTGTCAAACTCGCAGCATCATGTTGCCGTCACATGATGTATCATGATGTTTTCCCCCTTCATGGAGCTGGGACGGGCGTTGCCTGCGCATGATGCATCCGGCCCATGGGCCACCAGTTTGACATCCCTGTTATATAGGAAAGAGAATCTGGACCTATTCCAGACCAGGATATAGTAAACAACATTGTTAGCATTTGTCAAGGACTAGTGCTGGTGTCAGAGTGCGCACAGTGTGACTATTTTTGAGACAACCCAGGAGCAAAATACAGTAAACAGGGGTTTGTCTTTCAAATAGTGGTTTATTTACAAGGAATATATACATACACGTACTAGGCAAAGTCAGGCAATCAATCATTAACTATAGCATGGAAGCACACACAGAGAGAGGGCCTCACAGGGCCTCTCTTATATATATATATATATATACAACCTCTTAAAGTCATATCAGCCCAGAAACCTTGCTGACTCATTCCCTGCCTTATATCATTGTAGCAGCTGGTCAGCTCTTAAAGTATTTTCCTGACAGCTGGGATGGGATTGGTACATCCATACTTTTGTTTTTTGACCTCCAGTGGCTTTTAACAACATTGACCATAGTATTCTTCTGGAAGAATTGTGGCAATTGGGAGGGCATTATGTTGCAGTAATTTGCTTCCTTTCTCTGGTCATTTCTGGTCAGTATTGATAGGAAGGGAAATATCATGGCCAAAAACCTCACCTGTGGAGTTCCTCAGAGCTTGCCACTTTCCTCCCTTCCCTTTAGCATTCACAAAAAACTAAATTGGTTGATGCATATAAAACAAACAACAAACACAAACAAAGCAAAAGGCTGAAGTTGCAATTTTTCCTGAACTCTACCGCACTGAAGAAAGTCAGAAATCACTGGTTTTTTTTCTTTTTTGTCTTTACCTTTGCACCTTTCCTTTTAATTTATCTTTCTTGTTTTTTGCTTCTATTTTATTTTATCTTATCATAAACTTAATAAAATTTAAATTGGGGAGGCTATTTGTTAGAGTATTGTTGTTACTGAAATCTGAACTAAGGTTACCCAATTCTACATTTCCGCTTAGAGAGGGCTGTAAAAGCATTATGATGCGGTATATAAGTCTAAGTGCTATTGCTATTGCTACATTTCAACTCTGGGCTGTGTAGGTGAAAATGTCAATATACTACATGTTTCCTTCCTTAGTAGCATTCATTCTCCAACCACAGGCAGTAAATCTTGCTTATACGTTCTGTTTATTTCACATTCAACTTGACCAAGTATTTCCTGTTCTTCTGCATCAGTGGTTGGAGCATAAACCTGATTAACTGTCATATTAAAGGTTATCTGTGAAATGTAATTGATGTAACTTAGTTATTGACTACAATACTGTTTTTGCTATATCCCTCCTGACTATGAAAACAACATCATTTCTTCATCATTTTTCATGTTCTGAGTAGTAAACTGTATGATCTGTCTGAAAGTGCAATTCCAGCCTGTCTCAATTTGCTGGTTCCCAAGATGTCAATCTGTTGTTGATTCATTTCATTTTTTTAAACTGTGTTTAGCTTTCTCACATTCTTGTTCTTATATCCCTTGTTCCCACTGCAATTTTGTCATTGCAGCTTTCTTTTCCTGAATGGCAGCATCAGTAAATAGATGTCCTGAAGTTGTTAATATAGTTGTGTCATAAATATCATTAGTACATCATTAGAAAGATCTTCAGGTCTTCAGCAGTAACATGTTGATTGTCATCTGAGCTAAGGGACCAATCATTCAGCATTATATCATTAATCATTTTCTATTCATGTGGTTTCTTTGGTAAAATAAAAGAATGACTTATTATTGCATTCTCTCACATGGTATAATATGATGCCTTTGTTGTTGTTACTAAAATGACAACATTTTGTGTCCTTTATTGTGGTTGCCCAATATAAGTACCTGCTTGCTTTAGCTGGCACTTTGGATGACATTCATACCTTCGGTGATCTTCTGGATTTATATAATCTTGGTATATATTCCTGATTGTGTTCTACTCATCCTTTTTATGAACACTTTAAGATACCCACCCACATATACAAACATAAACATACACAAATACATAAAATGCATATATACCATGCAAATTTAATAAAAACAAATAGACAGCAGAAATCCTATCTTAAATAACTCAGTTTTTAGCAATTTACAAAATGTTATTAAGTGGAGACTATTCAAAGGAATAGGTATTCCCAGGGCAGGCATATGACAAGCTATATATGGATTTACTTTTAGTGGATCAACTGTGCTATTAAGTAAAAGGAAAATAATAGCAGCTCTTTGCAGAATAGCTACTCTAGTTTGTAAAAGTAGCCAGAATCCAATGCAAAGATCTAAAAGTTGCACAGGAAAGTAATTCCATTGATTTTACACACATAAACACCCACCCACCCACAGACATACAGTGTGTGTGTGTGTGTGTGTGTGTGTGTGTGTGTGTGTGTGTGTGTGTGTGTGTGATTACTTAAATTATGCCCCAACCCTTCTACTGAAAAAAACATTTAGTGAGATTAACAAAATTTAAAAGTCCAATACAAGAGACTAAAAGTCATAAAATGAAAATAAATACAGTTAGTCCTCCACTTAAGATCACAATTGAGCCCAAAATTTATGTTGCTAAGTGAGACATTTGTTAGGTGAGTTTTGCCCAATTTTACGACTTTTCTTGCCTCAATTGTTAAGTGAGTCACTGCAGTTGATAAGTTAATAACCTGGTTGTTAAGTAAATCTGGCTTCCCCTTTGACTTTGCTTGTCAGAAGGTCACAAAAGGTGATCACATGATCTTGAGACACAGCAACAGTATTCTATAGCCTGGAAGGAATAAGAGAAAAGACCTTCTCCCGCATGCCAGAAAGTTGGGCTTCTGATCTATGACTGTATGCAGCCACTAAGGGCCATTTGCCAACCTACCACATGAGCTTCAAAAATACAGTATGTCCTATTCTATTTGCTAATAGCATTGATGTAGCACATTTTTCTGATAAATTCATGAGAAAAGAGAACTGATGTCCTGCCAAAAGAAAGAAGGTAACAGTCAGTTTGGAAGAGAAATAATGAGGGATGAAGGAGAAGGATGATTCAAAGTAGAATTTTGGTTACTGAAGCTTCATTTATTACCCAAAGGACCCAAGACTAATGAAGTATTCCAGAGGAAGCTGGGTCTAAACTCCTGAAATGAATGTTGAATAAGTGGGGTAAGATCTGAAAACCAGGGGTGAAATCCAGCAGGTTCTGACAAGTTCTGGAGAACCGGTAGTGGAAATTTTGAGTAGTTCAGAGAACCGGTAGAGGAAATTTTGAGTAGTTCGGAGAACCAGCAAATACCACCTCTGGCTGGCCCCAGAGTGGGGTGGGAATAGAGATTTTGCAATATCCTTCCCCCAGGAGTGGGGAGGGAATGGAGATTTTGCAGTATCCTTCCCCTGCGATGCCCACCAAACCACGCTCACCAAGCCACACCACGCCCACCAAGCCATGCCCACAGAACCGGTAGTAAAAAAAATTGGATTTCACCACTGCTGAAAACTACCAAGAAGGGAAATGAAGGACAAATCTGGTCAGTGCAGAGGGCCCTGGAGAGGAGATGGCTGAAGATAGAACACATCCTGCCAACTGAGGGCGATTCCAAAACAATGTAATGAATGTCTTTACAGTTATAAGTGTGGAGTGCTGTTGACAGAACTAGACAGATAATTAACTGGATATACTTCAGTAGATGGAGGAAGCTTTAGTTTGCCAGAAGACAAAGAGTTAACTTGAAATACTTGAGCAGGCATACATAAATCATAGTTTTATTGCCACTTAGGAGGAAGGAGATGGAAGACAGGAGAGAATTCAACAAACACAGTTGTAAATGCCTTAGGTAAATGCAGTTTGACTTAAAAGAATCAGTACTGCTGAAAGAAGCACTTCTTGTCTTGCTTATGATGAAATAGAAAAAGAAAAAATCAACAATAACAATTTTTGGTGTGCTGTGTGTTGAATCATTTCCCCTAAACCCACAGAGCTCACACTATATGAGCACCTTTAGAAGGGTCTGCTAGAGTCTGGTAAAGTTATTAATAGTCAGATAGATTCATAACTGAAGAGTTAAATCATGCATCACTGTCTAGTTATTCCTGAAAGTCTCTAGCCCCTTAGAGAAGATTGTCAGGGGCAGCAAAAAACTGCAACAGGAAATTAGAATTGGCAAAAATTGGATGTGCCAACAGTGTTGAGTTTAATGACCCCTAAGTTTAACAGTGACTTGCATTCTGACCTCTAGACCTCTCATCAGAGGTGGGTGTCAGGGTTCCAAATAGCATCTAAAATTAAATCAGAGTCCAAGGCAAAAGATTCCTCAAAGTTCCAATTTATTAATAGAGCCATGTTGGCACATCTGGGTGAAACCCGAATCTGAAGCTTCCCAGGTTTCACCACCCAGTTGAAAGTTCAAGTCCTTTGCCCCACACCCACAAGTCCATCACGTTGCCCAATCTTCTCCTGCCATGCTGGCAGATTCCACCCACCTCCTTCCGTGCAGGTGCAGAGACAAAGGATGACCTTGGCTTCCTGGAAAGAATTTGTTATGGCTGCATGCCAGCAACTTCAAACCATACCCCCTCCCATCTTCCCACAATAGAAAATGCATAGTAGAATAGTATAAAGTGTGGTAGGCCTAAGATCCCAATTAAAATGGCTTTGGCCTGACAGTGGGTTCCTCCCGGTTCGGACCGGTTCGCCCAAACCGGTAGCGACCTGCTGGTGATGTCATGATGACATCACAGATCCGGTTCGGTCGGTGCCGGTCCATGGGCGCTGCCATCTTTTTTTTTGAATTTTTTTTTCTTCTTCTGCGCATCCGCAGAAGCCGAGTTTCCAGCACTGCGCATGCGTTGCCATCTTGGTTTTGCATTTTTTTTGGCTTTTTTTAAAAAAAATTTGCACTGTGCATGCGCGCGCGAAGCGGCCACGCGGCGCGGGAGGAAGTGAACCGGCAGCAAGGTAAGTTAGAACCCACTCCTGCCTCTCACCCAAATCTGCCAGAGGAAATCTGCATACCAAAACATTAAAACAAAATTTAAGTGCAAATGAATGGACTTTCATATTTCTAAGTTTTAGATAGGTGACATAAGGAGATCAAGAATTTTCAGATATATATAATAAGAACAAAGCTGGATTTTTTAAAACTAATTTGCATTTCTTTGTGAAAAAATAATGGCCAGGGCAAAAAAAAAGTTCAATTATGTTAGCTGGAACATACTTTTAGGAGAGGGTTAATATTGAATGAATCACTGTGCTCTCATCTCTTTAAGTATTTTTTAAAGAAATAGGAAATAGGGTTTGCTGCCACATCAGCAAGTCTCCAGTAACTAAGGCATGATTGATTGAAGCATAGCTTACATATAATTTGACTGTCAATGCAATTTCAGCAGTACAATAACATCATATATATACATTTTAAATAAATCATATTTTTAGGTAGTTGCATTGACCTGTTTGAAAGAAAAGAGTAGATCATTTTACGTATGTCAATCAGAAGGTGATGAGAAATCAATTTTACATGTGACTGACTTTGAAAAGAACAAGCATTGTGTATAATTTGTAGGAGAATAGAATGTAATAATTTAGCCTGTGATAGGCAGGAAGATGGAAATTGTGCTAAAGCATGTGTGAGCACGCAGCAAATGAGAAGTCACTTTTCAAATATGCCATCCAATGTATATTGTCTTTCATACAAATCACTTAATTCAAACAATTATGGAGATGCAGTAGTAGGACTATTTTTGTGTGTTCAACCCTATATGTGGCCACTGATGCGTTCTCTCTGCTATTCATACTGAAGACATCACTGAAGACCTGGTTTCCACAGTTCACAATGCAGTTGTTTGCGGTCAGAAGTCTTGCTGTCCCTATCATTACTTCCACATGAGCTGAAACTTGATAGTGGAGAATTCCAGCTCATGTGGAACCATTCACATGCATGGGAAAACTTTGTATTACAGAAAATCACTCTGCAAATTTGAAGACCTTTTTAATATGAAGCATTCGTATCATCCAAAAGTAATGAATGTGTGCAACATTTTTATACTGTCTTCCTTCCTTCCTTCCTTCCTTCCTTCCTTCCTTCCTTCCTTCCTTCCTTCCTTCCTTCCTTCCTTCCTTCCTTCCTTCCTTCCTTCCTTCCTTCCTCGCTCCCCTCCCCTCCCCTCCCCTCCCCTCCTGCAATGTTGATCTACAAGGCTAAATCTAAACTCTCCAACCATTACCCTGACATACAACCTCCACGTATTTTAGAATCTAAAAGTAAACTCAGAGACAAGTTAATACAATATAACTGAGCTCTCTTCTTCTTTCCAGTTTTGACTTAGCATTCAATGTGTCCAACTTTCCAAAGTAGATTTAGCAGTATACAAGGAGGTACTACCGTGTTTCCCCCCAAATAAGACATATCCCGAAAATAAGCCCTAGCTTGATTTTTTACACATGTGCCCAGTATAAGCCCTACCCCCCAAATTAGCCCTAGTTAAGACCCCGCCCACTCCAATGCACCTGGTTGCAAGAGGTGGAGCGAAGTGCACGGGTAAAAATCAAGCTAGGGTGGGGATGGGGGGGTGGAGCTGCCCCACGTGCCCCACACCCACTTACCTTAGGTCAGTTGCAGCCAGGCCTCTCACATCCCGACACCTGCCTTGCTTTGCCTTGCCGGCCCACTTCTTCTGTGTCCGCTTGCCGCCACTTGCACATGTTGCCCACGGCCTCTGTTTCAGAGTCAGAGGCCTTCAGGAAAGGCCTCTGCAGCCGAGAAATAAGCTCAGGTTTCATGTGTGCAGCGCCCCCCCGCCCCGGCGTCCATTTCACCATCAGAGGCCTTTCTGAAGGCCTCTGATGGTGAAACGGAGGCCAGGGGACATCATGCACGTCAATCCGGAGCTTGTTTCTCGGCTGCAGAGGCCTTTCCTAAAGCCACATGGGCTCCTGCTGGGTGGGGCTGTCAGTGAGGCTGCTGCGAGGTGAGACAGTAGAAGACTTCTCTCAAAAATAAGACCTAATGTCTCTTTTGGAGGCAAAAAAATAAAATAAGACTGGGTCTTCTTTTCGGGGAAACATGGTAAGAATCTGTTGTAATGGCAAAAAACATTAACCAGCAAATTGAGACCATTGGAGCCACTTAATAGTTAAATAAATTGTGCTATTGGTAACTATAAGACCAGCACTAGTTGCTTGTTCAAGCAGCACTAGATTCTATGCTGAATATGACAATGTAAACAATTTCTGTTATGCTTATTATTATGATAAGTAAGAAATATTATAGATTCTATTTAGTAATGTCATATTTTGAAATTATATTTTGTGCTTATCATTGTAATTTCTAACAAATTGAAGACTTTCTCAAACTGAAATATTATTTAAAGTAGGTACTTTTGGTTTATGGAATTTAACATTTTGTTCTGCTAATGTGCAGAATTTATTTTTAAGTTCTCAAGGTCAGATAAACTGATCCTTTATGCAGCTGTTACAAAAGCTGGTATAAAAGCTCTGCTAAATTGGAACACAATTAATGTGGTAGATTAATGAAGCACAACTGACTATGCTTCTGAATGATTCAAGGGCATGATAGATTTATGTGCTCTGTTTTTAGAAAACATTAATATTAGTTTTCCAGAAAGGGGACAATAATACGTGCATATTTTATTAAAGGTAAATTTTACATATTACATACAGAAACCCAAAGGGGAAGTTTGCACTGAATTTTCTTCTTATTTAATAATGAAAATCTTGGCATATTATAGGCTCTGTATTCTCAGCAAATTTGAGATTATGATACTTGAAGAGCATCATATAAACTAAATTCCTGAAAATAGTAGTTTTAATGGTACAAGGTACTCACAGGAAGGTAATAATGTTTTGACTAGTGATTATACAGTTTATCACCAGTGATGCAGTTATGTCACCCGATAAAGCCAAAATGTTCAGTTCAATTTTTGGAATTTTGGCAATAGCTAAGATGGACAATGAAAAACATGTATTAAATCTGAAAGAAATTGAACACATTTGTTTTCACTGATATTTTATCTGAACATTTTAGGATGTTTCACTGGATACAGGAGTGCATCAGAATATGTTAAATAAAGTCAGGAGTTCAAATCACTTGCTACAGATACAGTATTTCCCTTTTAGAAAACGACATTTCTAAAGAATTGTCTGAGGTAATGCTAACAGTGGAAAGATCTCTTCTGCAGAACTAGCTTCCAAATGATGAGCTACCAGTACTTCTCAGACAAGTGCTAAGTCAGGAGACCAAAAGGCACTAAAGTTAGCAGTTATCCCTTCCAAGTCATAGAAGATACCAAAAACCCCCCAATAAACCTCAGAATACACTCCAAAGAGGCATTTGACTAAATAGAAATGATGGCACATCCCAGCTATGCTATCTATAGAAAAGACCAGAATCAGGAAAGAATCAGAACACTATTAGAATCTATTTTAGAACCAGAACATGATATCATCAATAGCTTGTTCCTATTTATAAGAAGATAATACAAGTCTATGTTGTTAGGAAACTGATAGCAACGGTATGTTCATGACTACCATAATGGGGAATCTGAGCATGCAAAATAGTCTTCTTGGCTGCTTAGAAACGAAGGTTTAGGCAATCTCTAGAACATTGTTTCTCAACCTTGGCAGCTTGAAGATGTGTGGATGATGCGTTAAAGATGTGAAGATGTGAAGTGTCAATCTCTTGACTTTATACCTCTCCCTCATTCCTCCAGCCACTCTGGTTGGTTGGTTGGTTATTTATTTAATTTGGACTACCAAAAGTAATGTTGCAGGTTTTTTTAGTTATGTTAGTTGTTGTTTGTAGTGATTGTATGTGAGATTTGCTCCTGAAATACAAATATTTCTCTCATTGAAAATCATTTTCTCATTTGAGTTTGTATTCAAGATTTGGCAGAATGTAATTCAGACTGCTATCAAATTTCATAACCTCAAATCTTCCCTTCCAGTTTGCTTTTTTTTTTTTTTGTCTATACCAAAGTACTTTTGCAGATGCAAACAGCTATCAGGGAGATAAATCACTGCTTACATATCAGGACTGCATTAGAAAATAGAAATCTTAAGAGAGTTTTTTCTTTCTTTAATGTCCATTCTTTCCCACTCCCTGTTGCTTGAAAAGAGGTTCTGGAAAAGGTTCCATACTGTTTTTATCAATTTATTAGTCCTAATAAACGTGTTAGTCATCTATAATTCTATGATAGAGATTACAGCAACATTCATAGGGCAAAAGTCAAACCTAGGTGACAAGATCTGTTTTCCAACTCAGGGTTCTTGGCCTCATTTTCTGAATCTATAAGGAAGATAGTAATTGCATAAGGCACAGGAGATTTTAAAAAAATCATATTTCACTTTGACCAGAACAGAAGTGTTAGATAGTGGGTAGAGATGACAGGAGACAGACTTCCAAGCAGCTCTTTATTTCAGCTCTTGTATCAGCAACCAGCAAAGAGCAGTCTGACAGCTTGCCCTTTTATAGGGAGCTGTCAGACAGACCAGCCAATAGCGTTTGAGCTTTTTCCCGCTCAAACGCTGGACCTGGTTGGAACCATGCAACACAGATTAAACAGCTAGAACATAACACCCCTCCCCTACTGGATGGAGCAGTCCAGCATACGTAATCACGCAGGTAGGCGG
>QLTV01000601.1:2324754-2346987 GCA_003457575.1 Thermophis baileyi | reverse complement strand
AGAATAGTATTTGCCAATCAAGAGATGAGAGGTCAGTGTCTATGTTATCATAGTTGGCTTTTTTAAAGTTATAATTGGTTATCCTATCATTATGTTGATTTTTATAGGGACGTATATTAAGACAAAAGTCAATCATGCTGTGGTCACTGTTGGAAAAGGGTTCTTTTATTTGTAGTCCATAAATTGAGTGTAGACTGTTGCAGAAGATGAGATCGAGGCAATTGTTGAGTCTAGTGTTGTTTGTTACTAGTTGATCTAGCCCTAGATTGGTAATAGCATTGTATAGGGTTGAATGTATGGGTTCAGTTGTACATTCATTTAGTGTCCAGTTAATATGAGGTAGGTTGAGGTCACCAAGAAAAATAAGAGAGTGTGGGTAGGAGGCTGCCCACGTTAGTAGTGAGGTTAACTTGTTCGCATGTGTGATGTCATAATCGGGGGCTCTATAACATAGTAGAAAGCGAAGTGTGGTATTTAAGGACAGTTCGCAGACAATGGTTTCTGGTAGAGCGAGTTCATGTGTAACTTGGATATTTTTTAGGTTTAGTGATTTTTTATAGAAGATGGCAACTCCACCTCCTCTGTGGGTTTCGCGATCGGACCGGTATTTCTGAAGGCAAACTTAATTGTTCTCACTGTCAGGAAATTTCTCCTTAATTCTAGGTTAGATCTTTGTTTGGTAAGTTTCCATTTGTAAGATTGTCCCTCTCTTTGTCTCACAAAGTTAAGTTGAGAAGAACAGTTGTGGTAGAACTGCATTAGATCCCTTTTCTGAGCTTTCCACTCATAGCCCTCTATCTTATTCTTGGAGATTCCTTTTTTAACCCTATCATATAGTGCATTTACAGAAGTTTACTGGTTGCCATGGTAGCATTTTTAGGAGCTCTTAGGATGGGGGGGGGGGAGAGATGCGATCAAGAATGCATTTTCAAGAACCCTCCTCTATGGACTCACCAATAGCTATCATACAATGACCTTTCTATTACAACCTCTGTATAAGCACTTATATACTGCATGGTATAAGCCTTCCCTTTAAACACTATGGAAAACATTATTGATATGTCATTCATAAAGGTGAAATATGTCCTTTGTGTAATATTTGAAAGACACTCAGGTTTTTTCAACTGCTACCCCAACTTTCTCATCAAAGCTTATTTGTTGCTTGTTCTATTTTCCTTTCTTTCTAAAACTTCCCTTGCTCCTCCAGCATTATTCTGGGTTACTTTAATCTGAAATTCTTTCATTTTAAGTTTTATAAAAGACTTTCTTCTTCTAGGGAGATGGAACTAAATGCAAAAATCCTAAGAAATTTTTCTCAACTTTGGGATAGGATGTGCTAATATTCCCTGGTGGAAAATTCTCTATTGCCATTTCAATGTGTCCAGTGTAATTTAAGTTATGCCTGGCACTGATTTCAATTTTAACTAAAACAGAACAAAACACTAGAAGAAATCAACTTATCATTAGAGTTGTTCTTAGTTGATAATTAGGGAATGCTTCATTCTATGTGAATGAGCACTTCTCATCCTAGTTCAGAATTTTCTGAAGTATTAGAACACTATTTAAATGATAGAATAAAATATATATGCAATTGAGGATGAAATAACTGGCTTGAGGTTTACTTCCACTAGAAGAATTAGTTGTTTTAAAATAAACAGATTTAATTCCTGATTTATTACTTGTTGACCCTACACTGTTAGATCTTCCTAAGACTGAAGATTTAGCTGTTCCTCCAGGCTGTTGGTGATGTGGTTTTTTGGGGGGACATCATGAGTTGTACTGTTAAAATGGTTTCAATCTTTGTATGTCACCCAGAGATATTTCTGTAAGATGGGCAGCTCTGTCAATCATTTAAATAAATAAATATCTTAAAGCATGTCATTTGCAAAAGTGTCTCTTTTGTGCCTTTCTCTGTTGTGACATACAGTATACCCTTTGGAATGATATGCCCCTTAGTCAAAAATACATCAGGCCCTTCAAAATTTTGTCTTCTAAGATTTTTTTTTTGTTTCATGTGTTTTTCCTTGATAAATACCATCTGTTTCTTTATTATGATATTCTGGCTTTTTATTATGTAAAGTGGCCAGAATTGGTTAAAGTCAGGTATTTGCCAAATCCAAATAAATATATAGGAAAGTTATCACATGTAAATTATTCACAGTAAAAAAATTTTTTTGAATCCAGAACAAACTAATGAATATTTAATTCTGAAAATATGTTTTTGACTGTTTGGTAAAATAGAGTGATATGAAAGATAAACCTAACCTTAGCTTTAACCATTGTTCCTTAATGGAGAATATTCTTCAATAGAGATTGAAAAAAAGCTTAGTGACTGGAAACCATTTATGGACATTTTGCAGAAAAAAGGGGAAAAATGAACTTGTAATTTTTGGATGAAAACAACATATTTAACTTCCATTTGCTCATGTTGCTTTTAAAGAAAGATAACTTATTTTTAACTAGTTTATTTCCCCCCATTACTTTATTCTCATAACTTTTTGCTTTGTTGAGTCTTACTTGGAATCCATGACAAATGTTTGCTGTAGTACCTAAATGGATTAAGATACACTTGAAATTGTAGGATGGGAAAATAATTAGATCACTATGTTTCTCTCTCCTCCAATCCCAGGTATACTAGATCCTCTACTAGTTCAAATTTCAACTATTTTTAATGCACTTCAAAGGACAAAAGGACATGGAAAACAAATTCTAGTAAAACGGGGGTTACATAGCTCTTCATTTAGCAAAGACTCTGTAAACTTTTACTAATGTAATTTAGTCAGACAGATAATAGCTTTTTAAACCCCTTTGTATGTTTTGATTATGCAAAGACTACTAAAATGGCATAAAATGAAGCTAGTAGATGGAACAAGTTGAACAGTAGATTATGTGCATATGTGGTAGATTTTATTTTTAATACTTGAGAGAACACAGATTTTGCAGTGTTGTGTGTGTGTGTGTGTGTGTGTATGTATATTGTGTGTGTGTATATATACTGTATACACACACACACACACACACACTTTTGTATGTATATATAAACTTTTATTTGAATATATATATATTCAAATAAAAGTGTATATATAAAAGTGTATATATAAAAGTATATCTATCTATCATCTATCTATCTATCTATCTATCTATCTATCTATCTATCTATCTATCTATCTATCTATCTATCTATCTATCTATCTATCTCGTGTTTCCCCGAAAATAAGACCCTGTCTTATATTTTTTTGAACCCTGAAATAAGCACTTGGCCTTATTGCCATGCACTCAAAAGCCCGATTGGGCTTATTATCAGGGGATGTCTTATTTTGGGGAAAACAGGGTAAGTCTAAGTGCTATTGCTTTTTGTAACCTTCCCAGTCAGCTTCTGCCAAGCAAAATCAATGGGGGAAGCCAAATTCGCTTAAAGTCTCCATGGTTCACTTAAGAACTGCAGTAATTTGCTTAGTAACTATAGCAAAAAGGTCATAAAATGAGGCGCAACTCACTTAACAACTGCCTCGCTTAGCAACAGAAATTTTGGCCTCAGTTGGCGCTGTAAGTCAAAGACTACCTGTAAATCTGCAATAAAATAGCCATGATGTAACTCTGGTATAGTTGCATAATGATTGTCTTTGTTCATTGCTTTATTGGTATGTACACATATAGCCTTCCACACCACGAATCTATTCCTTCTACTCTAACACCAGTTAAAGGGAAAAGAGACAAAAAACACAGGAAAATATTTACAGATGCCATTAGGAAAACACAAGTAAGGGAAACTGCCTGTTTCTCCCATGGCCAGTTCTATGTGGCATGCTCCAGAGTCAGTTCACCTGACAGCCTGGTCATCCTCCAGCCAGAGAGCAAAACCAGGAATGTTGTTTACAGGGAGGTCCTGAGCAATTCATCTGAGGGATGAATTTAAAGTTTATGCTATGTAAATAATGTCTTCATCTGTAACAGAAACTTAGCTTACCATCTCTAACAAAATAATACAGTCCCTTTTTGAACTACTCATTAATTTTCAAGCTTTAAGTGTCAATTTATCAAGCCCCATCACATAGTTTCATAGCGAAGCATGGGTATCAGCTAGTGTATGTATAAAAGTATATACATATACAGTATATCTCAAATAAAAGTGCCAAAAAAGGTACAAAAAGCCTATATTTAAAGATCAAACAAGAAAAAAAGGTACTTAGAGTTATAGCATAAATGTTTGGGATGTATCTCCAGAGCTGTAGAATGATTTAAAGTCCAAATTCGTTTGTATATTGTGTCTGTGTGTGAAAGAGTAACTCTTCATGTGGAAAGCACATGTAATATATATTTTACAGCAAAAGGAGAAAAAGTTCCCATGGCCAGGATATGTTTCATTCTCAGTTAAGGTCTGAAGGCTCTATTTCAATATAGGAAAATCTTATACTTCACTGGCCAAATTGAGTGATGATTCTGTTTTTTCTCTCTCTTCTAACTTTAATTCTGATCATGACTCAGATGACATGCGTCAAGATTTCAAAACACATCAAATGTGATGTTCTGCAGCCACACACACACACACACCCGTTCTTCAAGGGTTGTCAACTGCTGCAGAAATGCTCCTCTGGAAGCATTGTAAGACATGTCTCTTATGTTGGTTGAAAACTCTGCCAATATACCTGTTCCATGAGTGCAGACTTATTGCCAATGGGAGAAGAGGCTTGTAATACTCTGAAGGCATCTTTGATTGATAAAATCCAAAGCCTCCTTGTTTCCCATCAGACACTTGACCCCCACCCCCCACCCCCCAAAAAGACTTGCTGAGATTATTTTTCAAGAAAAGACTAGAATGGGAAGAAAGAAAAATTTACTCTTACCCTTTTTTTTTCATGAGACCTATAGGAAATTCCTTCATTTCAGACATGGGCATCACAGCAGGGCAAGGAAAGCAAGTGATACCATTTGCATGTAATCCATATAATTGTCATCACTTGTATCATGAAATTGATGCAAATAACATTATGCCAAGATCTGATTCGATGCTGATTTAATTCCAAGAGGTTAATTCAATTCAGCTGGAATAAGCCAAATCCAATTTGAAGGTTCAGTCTCTTTGAACAGATTCAAAGGCACTTAATTTATTGTTCCAAACTGATTTGGTAAGATGATTCCATTCAAAGGGATAAATGGACTGAATCACCTTTGAATAAAAGATTTGCATAGTTCCAATATCAGTATTGGAAAAAAATATATATGGGGAATTAAGAAGTTATTTCTGAGATATCAAATGATGGGAGAAGAAAATAAATTGTGCTTCCTCAAATGCAGTACTTCCAAAAACAATCCATTGTCATAAGTTCTCTAGGTGTTTTGATATCATAATTTTGATCGTCCAAATCCACCAGGGCCATTGTATCTTGAAGTTACAGTATACTTCATAACATCTGAATGTTGTCAGATGGGAAAAGGCTGTTAGCAAGTCTAGCTAGTTTTCCGTTTCCTTGCATTTAGTGAGGTTTAATCAAAGATACATACAGTATATATGTAGGTATGTAGTGTTAAGTCATCCAAGTGCTTGAAGTTTGATTGAATATATATTCATGTGAAATTAGCCTTTGTCTTGGTAATTTATAATAGATCCTATAACTAACCAATTTTCTCCTGTAATCATTAGAATGTTAGTTACAATTAGTTACTAAACCTACTAATTAGTTACTAATTCTGTATCATTGCTATGATTTGAGTTTGGGATTAACAAAATTCTATATAATTTCATTTTAGGACATTACATTTGAGCTTAATTCCTAAATATATTCTGGATGCTAAGTAATCTCTTAAATAAATTCCATGGAAATAAGTGAAAAAATCCTAAGGCAAAACCATATAAATACATTTGTAGAAATTATGCAAAATTGGCAGAGAGTTATTAAAAATTATCTTTCTATTTGAAAAAATCCTGGAATTGAGAAATGTACAAATGAATCACTGACCTTGTACTGTTATTCTAGAAAGAAAATATACAATCAAATAAATAAAAATTTGAAATGCAAATAAATAAGTATATAAAGTCTTTAGTCTTAGATCTTTAACAGGTGCTTTTGCATGGGATAACTTACAAAATTATTCACACCTAGGTTATGTTGTGTTTTCTATCATAGCCCTACACAATGGAATAACTTATTACAAATGACCTTTTCAGGCCTTTAAATTATCTGAATTATTAAATTTATTTTTAAGGCCATTAGGTGGGAGATGGATGACATATGTGTATGTGTGAGTGTGTGTGTGTGTTGAGTGAATAAATTAAATCCAGGGTGAGCAATTAATTTTCCCAAGGGACCCCATGAGAAACTGGGATTGTGTGGAGGTCCAAACTGCCCCCACCTAGCACCACCACTCCCCCAGCACTGCCACCACCATGGGCCAGACAGGGACAATCAAAGAGCCAGATGTGGCCCACAGACTGTAAAATACCCAGGTCTGAGTTAAATGTTTAATCTATACATTTAAATAGCCACACTGATGGCTAGATTCCAAGTAATACATTACAACAAAGTGTACAAGAAAAAGATCCTCATTGATTGATTTGGAGGTGGTACCCCATTTTCAATCAAATTATTCTCAAGATACATGACTTCACCAGCAGTTATTAATTTCCTCACTTCTATCACTCATCAACTCTTTTTTCCCCCTGTCTCTGTTGTAAAAAGGGAGAACTATGTAGGCATTCTTTCTCTGGTTGATAGGCAGGACAAACATGATTTCCCCTGCTTAAAATAACACGTAAGCCATTCCGCATTCACTTAAAACGTTTTATTATGGATCTCCTTCTCCAAGTTTAATCAGTACACCTAGTTGTTGTATGTATTTATTTAATTTATTTATTTATATCCCACCTTTATTATTTTCCTCAATATAAAATATGGAAACTTTTAAAAAAAATAGAAAAAAAGACATTTCTTGGTTCCTTTTCCAAGCATCAAGTAACATAATGTAATCTTTCCAGCATTATGAAGAATGGAACCTTCATTATTATATATAAAACATCTATTTGTGTGGAACATTTTTGTTAAAATATCATTAGAGCTCATAATGCATTTACATTATCACAGATGGGAAAATATTCATGTTTCTGGATTTTAATGGATTTTTTCCCCTAACATAAAGAGTTTTGAATGTGCCTTTGCCTTATACATATTTTTAAAAAGTATAAATCTCTCAAAGATAACCTTTTTAATGCAAATTTTCCTGACATTCTTTTTAATGTAAATTTTTTATAATGCTGGCTCTTCAAAGATATATTTACCCGGTATCAGCTTTTTCTATATAATTATCCTTTTTTATATGCAATTTTCAAAAATATATGAACCTTTTTGGGATGCTATCTCAAAAGCTTCTTGTCAAGATACAAGGATGCTAAAAGATTTCATTCAAAGCTGTACCTTTGCCATAATGAAGAAACAAGTTTTCAACATGGCAGAGCTCATAAACATGCTTCCACAGAGATCTGTGGCTATTTTCTTTTTGATTTTTATATTGGCCATGGGCCTAAATAGCATTATTTTCCTATTTATATGAAATTTACTATATAGGAAGCCATTATTTTAACCAATAATACATTTGATCTATAAATTCAGTAAAGCATGTTCCAGTTCTCAGAAGTGCTTGACTTTGATTTTCTCAATATTGTATTTATAAAATTTATATTTTCATCCTGTAATGTAGACATCAACTGCAATAGATGACTGAGGAGCTGTCATATATTGTCAGCTTTTAAAAATAGACTTCTTAGTTTAATGTCTTCCTTTGTTTTAATGAAACCAGTAGCCTGGAGATGTTATTGAAATTAATGCAAATATTCAATATAAAATACCATATTTTATATACATATAGTTTTTGCTATATTCTGCCTAAGGCATATTCTTTGCTTATTTGTCTCACACAGATAATGGAATTTCAAGGCCAATGCACACATTATACCTACAATATGGATGATTCACCACCTGGTGGCAGGTACTTTAAATGGTTGATATGACAATAGGAATTGTTGCATTGATTGACAGAATTGACAGCCTATAGAGAAAGAAAAAATGAAGTCCCCAGTACTGAAGATATAAAAATTGAAACTATACTTTAAATTTCTAACGAGTAGATTTTACTCTGTCACTGATTTGAAATTTAATAGCATGTTGCTCTTGAAATGATAATACTTTATTGTAATGTTGTAAATCATGATATGTGTTTTATTTCAATACATATTTCAATGCAATAATGTTTTTATAATATCAAAACTATTACATTTATTATTTTAAAAAGACTAAAGAATTGAAAGTAAAAAGAGGGAAGTAAAATTTTGTCACTAACAATTGCCATTAGGGATACCAGTATTATAAATACAAGATTATTTATTTTTCCATCCAAAGTTGACTATAACATAAAAAAGAACCTACCACTGCAATTCACTTTAAAATATTAGTTTTGTGATTATAAACTTTTAATTTTTCTCTGTAAAAAATAATGCAATAAGGAAAAGCATGCATTTTCTTTAGGAATCTTATTTTTCTTCATGACAGTTACAGCCTATCTCTCTGAGAGTGAATAGAGATAGATAGATGATAGATGATAGATAGATGATAGATAGATAGATAGATAGATAGATAGATAGATAGATAGATAGATAGATAGATAGATAGATAGATAGATAGAGAGATAGATAGATAGATAGATAGATAGATAGATAGATTCTGTAGATTGGAGGGATGGATGAATGGAGAGA
Organism: Thermophis baileyi; assembly: GCA_003457575.1. Taxonomy (NCBI): domain Eukaryota; kingdom Metazoa; phylum Chordata; class Lepidosauria; order Squamata; family Dipsadidae; genus Thermophis; species Thermophis baileyi. The sequence continues at coordinate 2,338,244 of QLTV01000601.1, read as the reverse complement.
TGGGGGGATGGATAAAGATTAAAATGTCAAAACAGCATGTTAACTGTTTTCTTAACAGTATGTTAAGCTAAACAGTATGTTAAGCTGTTGGTAATAATTTCTGAAAATGGGAAGAAGAAAGAGTTAACGAGGTGATGGTGAAGTGGGCACAAAATTTTGGACACTCCATTGAATTAGAGAGTTGGGAAAGAATTTGGGAATGGAATCTTAAACTGACCATGTCAACATCATACAAAGAGAATACATATAAAATGTTTTACAGGTGGCATCTATCCCTGACAAGATTGGCAAAAATGTCTCCCAAGTTATCACCAAAGTGTTGGAAGTGCAAAAAAGGACTGGGCACGTTCTACCACATGTGGTGGACGTGCCCAGAGGCCAAGAAGTACTGGGAAAAAATCCAGAGATGGTTAACCGAAGTTATATTACAAAAGTTAGAATTAAAACCAGAAATGTTCCTGCTTGGCATGATGGATATTGGAATAAGTAAAAACAACCAATATTTGGTTATACATATATTGACAGCAGCAAGGATTGCCTATGCCCAAATGTGGAGAAAAGATACAGTCCCATCTAACATAATGATAATAAATAAGATCATGGAATGTGCAGAAATGAATAGGCTAACCATGCGAATAAAAGATAAGGAAGAAACGGCTTTTTATAGAATTTGGGATAAATTTTATGATTGGTTAAATGGTAAAAATAAAACAAAATAGAGATTATTATTTATGTAAGTTTAAAACGACATGTAATCAAAGAATATGAAAGGTAATAATTTTGAGAATAAGGAATGGAGATATACAAGATTTTAGATTGTACATTGATAATTGAAAATGTGATGCTAACTTACTGATATATTGATACTTAAACATCAGAAATATATAATATGCACATAATATATATGTAATATATAAGATACGTTAAGATGCTTAATGAAATAGGAATTTTTCTTGTGATTTATGGTGTTTGTTAGGTTTGTTTTTGGGGTTTGTTTGTAGTTGTATTTGTGTATTTATGTATATATGTGCTTATGTATATATACGTTATATGTTTAATTTTTAATATTATTCAATAAAAATTATTTTTTAAAAAAAATAATTTCTGAAAATGGTTTCTGTGTTTTGTTTTTACAAAACAAGAAGATCTCTCAAAATTAAACTGAAATTATTTTGCTGAAGGTCATAATCAATACATTTGCAGATCAATATTTTCAAACTGTTTGTTTACTCAAACATTGAGTGTTGCAGGACTATGACATAACTTTGTACTTTAAATTAAACACTTGCATATCAACTGACCTTTCTAGCAATTATATACATTCTTCATGATATGCTCCATAGAAGCACATTTAAGAAAATTCTTAATAAATCTTAGGTGTCTCAATTCAGAAAATCCAAATTGTTCCATCTCGATGTTTCAAACTGAAAACTCGAAACAGGAGTAACTGAGCTTCATTAGTCACTAAGGCCCACCAATAAGTGTCTCTGCAGCACATATGCAGAAACCTCTTTTACTGGATTGAAGTGAGGTATTATTTGGCACTTTGCTAGGAAGCGTCATTTCAAATGAAACATCAATTCACAGTACCTCTTGAAAGCTCTACACTGCCCAAGGATAAATTCACCATAAAATCTGAATAAATGGTGAACAACAAAACTAGATTTGTCTCTATATTTAACTTACATTCACACAAAAGCGTACTTTATAGCAGTCAGCTATTTCTCAGCTATTTTTGCTCCTATATTACCTTCTATGATCCATCAGTTTATCCCCAGTGTTTCATGTAGAGTCACTTATTACAAAGTTTGAGAAAAACTGCATTGACAACAATATGTTGTCAAGCTAAGCAAGTAATCCTCCTGCATTTTGTTTCTCTACATTATTTTTTGGTATATTTAAATTTAAAATATGACATACAAAAGAGTATACTTTTAATGTTTGATTCTATTTTCAAAATAAGCATTTTCATTTTTTAGTATCTGTAATTAAAGTTTATTAATGATTACAAAATGCATTATACTAGATGTGAAAATAAAATAATACAGTCTGAATTGAATATTTTCATTTACTGCCATATTTCAGTCATTGCCACTTATCTAAGATTATGCAAATAATTGTAAGCACGTTTATTGTTGTATGGTTTTATTGTATTGTTGCAACAATTGATCATAACATATAATGTTCCATAAAATACAAACCTCTGACAAATAGTCCTTATTAGTAAAATACCTGCTTTCTCATTAAAGCTGTAGAGTGAAGTATACATTTTCATTAAAGCTGTAGAGTGAAGTATACATTTAGGGCTGAGAGCAGTTGGAAAATCCATATGGATAATCTATAATTAAGATGCATCTGGTATATTCCCAACAGTTCTTGCATCAGAGAAAACACATACCTCACTCAGTTCATTAGCAAAAACTATAGCTTGATGCTTATTTATTAAATATAATCAAAAATCAAAACAGTGATTTTCAGCAAAATGGATCCAAAGGCAGGCATGCAAAAGCAGGGTGGATCAGGCCTAGTCGAAGAATGATGTAAGACAATTCAGCCAATGTATTTCTTTATTTGCATATGCCATATAGACAGATTCATGCCATACTAAACCTATTCTACTCTTAAGTTAATGGGTGTACCTTAGAAGATTCTAGGGAGTGGCTATCCTAAAGCTCTTCCTGTTTTCACGATCCGACATTGGACTGTGCTGTCGCTTCTCTCTCTCTCCCCTCCTTGGAATATGCTCTCTCCTTCCTCGGAATACTGCATTACTGTAATCCACCCATCACCTCCTCTTCATAGACACTCCACTATATGGTAGACATTCCACTATATGGTAGAGGACAGGGAAAAAAGAGAGAGATGAGCCATAGACAAGAATTTACATTATCTGTATTTCTGTGTAGTATACGAAAGGATAAAGAGCTTCCCAGTGCTATTGGAAACTATATTTTAGATAATTAGCAAGTCTCAAATGGAATAGGCTATGGTTGTTTCAGTTTTAACTTTTTATGTATATACTGTAATGGCCACAGAATAGATATGGAAAGTAGGACACTAAGTAATCGATGCTCTATTCTGTATACTAAAGGAATAATATGGTGGATGGGCTTCATATATCCAACAAGACGGTCAATTTTCTTTCTTTACATTGCAATAGGTCAGGAATGTATATTCCACTATTAGTTGACAATCTTTTTGTCCTCGTGTCTTCCATCTGGAAGGAATTGCCTTAAAATCAAATATTGTTTGGCTTTGGGGGCAGTAGTGGGTTCTAAATCCTGTCGCTAACAGTTCACTCATGTGCGCGTGCAATGCTTCTGCGCATGCGCAGAAGCATCCCGGGCGGGTGGGCAGAGCCTCCTGCCGCTACCGGTTCACCGAACCGGGCCGAACTGGGAACAACCCACCGCTGTTTGGGGGTATTTCTTCCTGAATAGTTTTTCACTTAGCACAGTGCTTTCCTAATAAGTGCTACTCTTAACCTAACAAGTTCTGTTCTCTGACCTTAAATAGTGGATTAGTGTGAGGGAATGTGGTAAGGAAGTGGATTTCTAGTAGGGAGGGATACATTACAGAGGAGTATGAGGCAGCTCAATCTGCATGTTACATGTGTTAGAGAAAGAAGGTGAAGATAGCCCCTCCCTAGTAGTTTACACAAGATTATACAGATAGCTATCTACTATAGTAGATTCTTCAGTCTGGCAAGAGTTTGTCTATTGGTGTGAAAAGATTAAGATCTCAGCTTTGCACAATAACCACATGTTTTTCTTGGTTTTGGGCCTGACAATTAGTACCTTAGTACCTTTCCACATACTTGATCTGTTGCCTGAAATTGACAAGATGATAATCCATTACACACTGAAGGTTTTTGCCTCCTAACCAGCTCTAACATATTGGAAAAGGAGACTTTCTGCTGCCAGAAAAGGTAATTTTACAGATTTTCACTGTAATTTTTGACATAATTTCCAAGTAACTTAACAGTTAATAAATTAACCGTTCCAACTTTCCTTTCCAATTCCAATCCTTTCCATGTTCTTTTTCTCTTCTTCAGATATCTGGTAACCCTATTATTGGAGCTTACTGGCCTGTTCCCATTTTTTAAGCCTTTGAGGTCATAAAAAGTGCATCAGAACTGTAGTGATATCACAGGAGCCAGTGTGGAGGATATTCCCATGCACACAGAAATGTTACATTCATACAAAACATAAACAATTTAAGGGAGTAAATTAACAGGTAGCTCACTAATCTCCAGATGTAATTGGCATTGGTCATTCAAAGACTATATTGAACAACCTGAAAGGTTAATGGAATAAGGCATGATAATGGACTCTTTGTATTATTATCAAGCCTTCCTTTTGTAAGACGTGGCTATGCAATTAAATGTGTTTTCTCAAAGGACTGAAACAAATGGGGATTAATAGCCTTTAATTGTTTGAAACTGTGATAAATACTTAATGCAAACAGACAGATTTGTAGGAACATATGGTATCAACAAATGATTTCAATGTGTTGGGGGAATGGGAGTTGATTTAGAATACTATTTTTATCACTGTCTCTGTAATTACATTCCAGGATAATACCAAATGTGGAATGTTCACTTTTTGAAGTCAAATCCCAGCCATGAAAATAGTTTTTAAATGTTTAAAGGCAACAAAATTGTCTTTTCTTTTAGTTTCCATGAATGATTGCTTGGGGACTTTTTTTACATTTCTTTCACTTGTTTATATATTTATTTCTTGTTTATATTTTTTTCTCTCTATATTAGACAGTGAAAGACATCTGGAACTTCTTTCATTCTTGTTCAGCAAATGCCTTTACAACACTAAGCAAAATAACTGGGTAACTGTAACAGCTTCTTTATTTGAAATGAACTCCCAACTGTCCAGCCATAAGGTAATAAATTGACATGAGGTTCCTTTATTTTCTGACTTATTGAAGTAGTAAAGCTTTAATTGTATGATTTTCCTTAGCAATTGAGGCCTACCTTTCTTAAATTACCACTCCCTAAGTGAAAGTAATCCTGTGTAGGGGATTGAAGTAGGATTAATTTCCTTGTGAGCCAACAGTCATATTACAAGGACATATGACCCACATCTCTATGATTTGGTGTCCCTCTGTGGCCAGGCTCCCAACATTTGCTCATTCCATTTTTTTATATGAAAGGAGAGGACTTACCAGCCCATGCCTGGGTTTCCATGATAGATCAAGACTTCCAGTTTTATAAGGTTTCTAACCTGTTATATGGTCCACATCCATCTCTGTAGTTCCAGGTTGCCTTTGGGAGTTTAGAGAGTCAGGATGATATATTTCTCTTTTCAGAGTACTTGCTGAGTGTGTGCTAGATGAATTAAAAAGGGAGAGATACAATTTGCAATTAAGAATAGGGAGACATATCAGACTGCCATTAAGATATTATTAAAGGTGTGTGTGTGTGTGTGTGTGTGTGTGACTGCCATTAAAATAGAATGAGAGGTGGGTGTGTGTGTGTGTGTGTGTGTGTGTGAACCCTGAAATAAGCGCTTGGCCTTATTGCCATGCACTCAAAAGCCCAATCAGGGGATGTCTTATTTTGGGGGAAACAGTGTGTGTGTGTGTGTGTGTGTGTGTGTGTGTAACTGTTTGTGATCAGATAATTTAAAAACTACAAAACAAAAATAGATTTCTGTTGGAAATTCAACAGAAAAGATGGGAGTATTGATAGTGCTATAATGAGGCTCTGTCATATGTATATTCAGTCAATATATTTACACACACACACACACACACACACACACACACACACACACACATCTTATAAGTACTGATTGATTTTGGTCCAATATTTCTGATCTGTGTTGTTGCTAGCTTGATTTCATTCAAGTCTTAAAATGAAAAGAATGAACTAATTTCATTAAATGTACCTAAAATATAGGATTCATTCTTGTTTCCAGCCCAATTACCTTTCAGTTCCAACATTGCATTTTCTTGTTGTATAATTTAAGAGCAATAAATCTTTCCCATAAATAACTTGCTGAGAAACTGAAGGAAGTGCAAGGCATTTTCTATCTCATAATCCAATTCAATTACTGTTCATTCAAACATTATCTTAGATTCAATCTATCTATCATAATTACACATCCAAACAAAAATAGCCCTACAAATAGGCGGTTGTTCGCCTTATGATCGCTCCATCACATGATATGCACCCAGGCATATTGGGATCAATTCTATGATTATAGTTATTTGCTCTCTTTTCAATGCTTTGAATCAGGATTGATGTTTCTGTAGCCAAAAAAGTGCTGCCTATTCATAACTATAAGTGTAATTATAGATTAAGGAATATATAAAAGCACAATTCATTCCTTCAAAGTCTCCAAGCCAAGAAAGAAGTAACAGGGAAGTATCAAAGAGCAATCCTATGGAGGTGAGAACTATTAAGTAATTGAATGAATTGGCACCAAAAAAAGAAGGGGGTGTGTGAAGGTAAGCTATCAACATACTTGGATTATTTCCAAGATATTTAGAACTGTGCATGTGTGTGTGTGCATGCATACATACATATCTGTGTCAGTGGTGGGGTTCAATTTTTTTTACTACCGGTTCTGTGGGCGTGGCTTGGTGGGTGTGGCGTGGCTTGGTGGGCATGGCAGGGGAAGGATACTGTAAAATCTCCATTCCCTCCCCACTCCAGGGGAAGGTTACTGCAAAATCCCCATTCCCTCTCCACTCCAGGGGAAGGTTACTGCAAAATCCCCATTTCCTTCCAATCAGCTGGGACTCGGGAGGCGGAGAATAGATGGGGGTGGGGCCAGTCAGAGGTGGTATTTACCAGTTCTCTGCACTACTCAAAATTTCTGCTACCGGTTCTCCAGGACTGGTCAGAACCTGCTGAAACCCACCTCTGATCTGTGTGTATAAGGCTATTTTCCCTGAACAATGTACCACTCCAATGAGGACTGTTTAGGTTCAGTGGATCTTGCATAAATTGAAGAAGGAAAAGAAATGGAAAACTGAATATGTGATCTGATTCTCCTGCCATTCTGGGGATTGTGAATACAATACGCTTGTGCCATATTACCATTTGAAGGGAACACATGTCCATTCTTTCTGTTATACTGATGTTCCATTTCCAAGAAAAATTAAATGGAGAGATTTCACCACATACAACAGCTCTCATGCAGGGGTGGGTTCCTCCCGGTTCGGACCGGTTTGCCCGAACCGGTAGTGACCCACTGGTGATGTCACGATGATGTCACCGAACTGGATCGGTCGGTGCCGGTCCGTGGGGGCTGCCATCTTTTTTTATTATTATTTTTTTTAAATTTGGGGGGGAATTTTTTTTTATTTTTCCCCCCTTCTGAGCATGCGCAGAAGCCGACTTCCGGCACTGTGCATGCGGTCGCCATCTTTTTTTTTTTGGCTTTTTTGGGGGGGGATTTTTTGTTACTGCACATGTGCGCGCATGCAAAGCACGCGTGCGCCCACGAGGCGCACCCACGCGGTGCGGGAGGGAGCGAACTGGCAGCGAGGTAAGTTGGAACCCACCCCTGCTCTCAATGGAAGTTCAGAATGGAAAAGCAACAGATTTCTGGAAGGGCTACTGTGAGATCTCTACAAATCTGTTTTCTTTTTTTGAAAAAAATGAACTGTGGGTGAATCAACACATAATGTTAATGTTGCTTAACTGCCTTTGTCATCTTGCAGAGCAGCTAATAATTAGCTATCTTTTATATCAATGGCTACATTGCTGCTACTAATGGAAGAAAGTGGTAACATGTTTTTGAAGATGTATTTATTATAACTGAAAAATGACAAGGCATTTCTGCATCTATCTTCCATGTTTTGCAATGGAAGTTCATGCCCCAAAATCTACAAATAGCAAGTTTTGTCATTTGCTAATGTGAAAACGGCTAATTTGTTAATGATTGCAAAAATACTAATTTAAATCACAGGTAATCCTTGATTTACGACCATTAATGAGCCCAAAATTTATGTTGCTGAGATATTTGTTAAGTGAGTTTTGCGCAATTTTACGACTTTTCTTGCCACAATTGTTAAGTGAATCATTGCAGCTGTTAAGTTAGTAACCTGGTTGTTAAGTGAACCTGGCTTTGCTTGTTAGAAGGTTGCAAAAGTTGATCACATGACCCTGGGACACTGCAACTGTCATAAATATGAACCAGTTGCCAGGTGTCTGAATTTTGATCACATGGCAATGGGAATGCTGCAATAGTCATAAGGGTGAAAAACGGTCATAAGTCACTTTTTTTAATGCCATTGTAACTTTGAACGGTCACTAAACAAACTGTTGTAAGTCAATGACTACCTGTATAGTCCTCTAAGTCTGTCTCTCCTCTTGAGTATACCTTCTCCCAAAGCCAAATGCGGAAGAAAAGGTCTATTGTATTTTTCTAGTTATACTAAGCACTTTTGTTTGAAATAAGTTCCTAGTTTTCTAAGTCTTTTACACCTTGTACTGAGTGTTTTCATATGTTAAATATGAGAGTGAAAAGGGCTCATAATTCAGCGGTTATGATTTTTTGGTCTATGAGGTTGTTATGAAAACTGGCTGGATCCATGAATGAATGTTTCTATTGTAGATTTAAAAAATCAGAATGCCACCTGATGTCACAATTGAAATAGGATTAGAGAAGCCACATTAAGCACAGTAAGGTGTGTACCTCTGTATCTGAAATCTCAGGAACAGACTAATGATTTAAGTAATCTGTTACTGGTATAAAAGTAAAGTTTGACCATAGAAGTTTTAATCTGATATGCTGTTTTCCATTTCAGAGAACATCTTTCTGGGCATGAAAAGTATACTGAAATATGATTTAGGCAAATAACAAATAAAAACAGGATACAAAAAGCCTTTTGCATTACCTTTCAATTCTTTTTCAGCAGATGCCATAGAAAGCATCAGTATTTTCTTCTGAAGGAACATGTTGCATTTGTGTTTATAAGTGTATTGAGAAACCTGGGATGAGCCATGCAAATAATTGATTCTATTTGAAATCAATAATGTAACTGATTTAATTTGGATTTCCAAATTGTTTTAGAAAACCCAGTTAGGTGCCTCCAAATTACTTAAATCAATTTGGAGCAGAGGTGGGTTCCTCACGGTTCAGACCGGTTCACCTGAACTGGTAGTGACCCGCCGGTGACGTCACGGTGACGTCATGGAGCCGGTTCGGTCGGTGCCGGTCCATGGGTGCCGCCATATTTTTTTTGGAATTTTTTAAAAAATTTTCTTCTGCGCATGCGCAGAAGCCGAGTTTCTGGCACTGCGCATGCGTCACCATCTTGTTTTCGGCTTTTTTGGGGGAAGATTTTTTTTGGATTTTTTGGCACTGCCACGTGGCACTGGAGGAAGCAAACCGGCAGCGAGGTAAGTTAGAACCCACCCCTGATTTGGAGGTACCTGATTTAATTAAAAAAATAATTTGCTTGATTTTGGAAGTTAACACAATTAGGAAATTCTAATTGTTTTTGACTCAGATCTTGAAATCATGATTTTACAGACCTAGTTCTTACCTCATTGAATGAAATGAAGTAGTTAAAAATAAAAGCAAAGCAAAAAAGCAAAACAAGGCAGTTGTTCATTTGCTTTGTAATTCGGGTGAAAAACTGTAATTTACAATAATTTTTGCATCTGACATACATAAAGATAATAAGGAGGTAGGATGGACAAAATGTATTGGCCAAAATATATATTTATTAATTAAAAGTATCATAAAATAAGATATATAGTACAAATGATTATATTACATATATATATATATTACAAACCATTTTTGTTGATATATTTCAACATTTTTAGCAATAGATTGCTTAATACTTAATAAAGTATAAGAGAATATAGTATAATCACTGTAAGGCATCTTTTGTTCTTAGTTTTTGCATGTTTTCTTTTAATCTTATTCTGGTCTTAAATAGTGTCCTTAAAACAATGGACAGAATAAGAGAAAAAGAGTAAAAAAAAATAATTCCCTTGGAACACATTTATTATAATTAAGGTGATATTGTTGGTGATAATTTTCTTAATTTCCTGTAAAATTGAGCAGTACTCATCTATCACATAAAAATTTGGAGGGTGGAACTAGAAGAGGAAAATTGATTACCATCGATCACCTCCTATGGTGGTGTCACATTTTATTTATTATTGTCTTTAGTTATATTGAATTACAATGAAGACACAATTTCCAGAGATTCCTAAGTGTGGTGGCAGTAGATTCAACCCCTGAAATTCAATTTCCCTACTTTCCAAAATGTGTAATATGTGTATAAAGATATAATACTCTGCAAATAAACATAAGTACATTATATTACATTAAATCTTATTAGTGTTTTTTAAAAAATAAACAAATTAAATTGTGTGCAGTTTATGCCTTTGTCTACCTTCTCTTTTTGCCAATGCACAAATGGTTACAACACCTCAGATTTTACAAAATAGGGAATGGTGTCTGTCTGTCTGTCTGTCTGTCTGTCCACAGCCACCCATACACATGCGTGCACACACACACATACACGCGCACACACACAAATACCGTATCCCATATACTAAAATAGTACTATGCTTTCTATTCTAAATCCTATAGTCTGGATGTCTTAAGATTTAAGACTTTAAGATATAGTCCCATCTTATGAATGAAAGCTGAGTAGTTGTCTTGAGACCAGTCAACCCAAGACACATTACAGGGTTTTTATTGACTGAAAAATAAGCATCACTAGGTATGTTCACCTCCCTGACTTATCTCTAAAAATAATAAAAGTGGGATAAAAAGAATCTATTCATAAATCAAAATATGTACGCATTTCTGATTAAGATATGTAAGGAATATACATCTTAGATATTAAAAAAGCATTGTCTTTAGTGATCTTATTTTTAGGAAGTCATTGGTTGCTTTAAATCATATTCAACTGAAGTAAGTTTGCTTTAGTCAGATTCTCTTTTTCATTAGTTGATTCTTTTTTCAAAATAAAAAGTTCAAGAGTGTTCTTTTTGAAATGTCAGAAACATTTTTTAAAATTGTTTTCTTAAAATCCACAGTGTTCACCTAAATTATTGTTTTTCACCTTGGCTTTCAAATAACCCATTCAACAAATTAAACACACACACACACACACACACACACACACACACACACACACACTAAATGGGTCACCAAAAATAACTGACATTATTTGACTCATATTTTCAGGTGTTGCTTGCTGGCAGGCCTATGGAACAAGCGCACTAATCTATTGGCAGTACTTGTATGCAAGCCATGGGGAAAAAAATAGGGGGGGGATTTTGTGAAACGATAAATAGTTTGCTTGAAGGCTAATTAGCATCATTTACATTTAGCAATAAAAGGAGCTGTTTTCTTGCATATGGTTATAACCAGGGGTGGGTTCTAACTTACCTCGCTGCCGGTTCGCTTCCTCCCACATCGCGTGGGCGCGCCTCGCGGGCGCGCGCATGCGCAGTGCCAAAAAAATCAATCAATCAATAAATAATAATTTAAAAAGCCAAAAACAAGATGGCGACCACATGCATAGTGCCAGAAACTCGGCTTCTGCACATGCTCAAGTTCTCCCTCCAACATTTTGAAGTTATAAACTAAAAAAAAAAAAATCAAAAAAAAAAAAAAAAAAAAAAAAAAAGAAAAAAAGAAAGAAAGAAAGAAAGAAAGAAAGCCAAAAACAAGATGGCGACTGCATGCACAGTGCTGGAAACTCGGCTTCTGCACATGCTCAGAAGAAAAAAAAATTAAAAAAATTTCAAAAAAATTCAAAAAAAATTCAAAAAAATTCAAAAAAAAGATGGCGGAGCCCATGGACCGGCACTGACCGAACCGGTTCCATGACGTAATCGTGATGTCACCAGCGGGTTGCTACTGGTGTGGGGAAACCGGTCCAAACTGGGAGGAACACACCCCTGGTTATAACTAAGTCACTCATATTATTGTTACTTCAGCAATCTGCGTTTGTCCTCATTCTTTTATATTTATATATTTTCTGCCCTGTATTAATTTTGAATCACAATAATGTCACAAACTGACCTAAATATTTATTTTTGACATTCTTTTTATATATTTGACAATGAATGTATAAATATTATATGAGCTCTGCAGGAACCCAGCATGAATTGTGATGTCTCCATTGTTCCATCTTTCTTCTATTGCCATTGTTCCCAATCACTGCCACTCACTATATTTCCCTTCAAGGTAATATGTGACAAAACCTAAGATTTTACATATCTGGAGGCTGCCTTTGGGCAGTGTTGGAATAAGGGAAAAACCTATTGTAATCTGTAGGACACAATTTAAATCTGACTCATTGATGGGCTGGATAATAGACAACATTGTGGCTATGCATTATTTTATCTGAATATTCACTTCTGTCAGACAATATATATTATTTCATAAAACCAATTTATAGTTGTATAAGTGTGTCAAACAATATATTTGGTTTCCTACATCAGTATGGTATATCAAATTTGCTCTTACTTGCCCTAGATTTTCACTTTCTTATGAAGTGAGCTTTAATAACATTCCTTATGATATGTGTTTTTCTTCTTCCATTTCATATGTATAGAAAATGATGACTGATATAAGAAGTAATCTTCTTAATATTGTAAAACAGTATACAGCCTGACTTTGAATTAATCTTAAATATCTCATGTTGTCTCAAATGCCACCTAAGTGGGCTTTGCATTGTAGATAATTTTTATTCAGCTGTACTTCTGTGTAGCCATACCATTCAGTTTCCTTTTTTGGGAGTAGTCATCCAATAAAGAAACAGAAGGCATGGTAGTACTGTAATCAAAGTAGATACCCATTAATTAGGGCTGCAAAGATTCCGATGACCATTAAATGACCACGAGTTACAATTTCCTGTATTTCTTTGCTACCACATGTGGCCATCTAGATTTTTAGATTCTAGATTTAGATCACCTGCATGAATAAATTAACTTGCTGATTTGAATTCTAAGGTCATGAATGAATCCTTTAAAATACAAAACACCAACTACAGATATTATTATTTTATTTATTTATTTATTTATTTATTTTTATTTGTTTGTTTGTCAAACATGTACAAGATAGCAGGTATAGGTATAAACATAAACATAATCAAAGTGAATATAGATAGATGAGGACAATAGGACAGTAGGACAGGGACGGTAGGCACGCTGGTGCGCTTATGCACGCCCCTTACAGACCTCTTAGGAATGGGGTGAGGTCGACAGTAGACAGTCTAAGGTTAAAGTTTTTTGGGTTTGGGGAAGAAACAACAGAGTCAGGTATTTTATTCATGGCATTGATCACTCTGTTGCTGAAGTCGTATTTTCTGCAGTCGAGTTTGGAGCGATTTACTTTAAGTTTGTATCTATTGTGTGCTCGTGTATTGTTGTGGTTGAAGCTGAAGTAGTCATTGACAGGTAGGCCATGGTGGCAGATAATTTTATGAACTACATTTATGTCGGTTCTAAGGCGACGTAGTTCTAAGTTGTCTAAGCCCAAAAT
>QLTV01000601.1:2286201-2321399 GCA_003457575.1 Thermophis baileyi | reverse complement strand
GGGGGGGTTACTCTCCGGTTCATCAGAGCTCTGGGGGAGATGTCCACGCTGGGGGCAGATCTCAGCTGTGATCCTAAGGGGATCATGCTGGCTAGAACAATGCAGCTTGGCTCCTGCCGATCCTTCACGTGGTGACTCTCCTCCTCCCAGTTAATCGTTCGTGGGTCGCTCTCCTGTTCCTCAGAGCTCCGGGGGAGATGTCCACGCTGGGGGCAGATCTTAGCTGTGCTCCTCAGGGGATCACGCTCTAGGCTCCGCAGGGCTGTTGGCACTCGCTGGGCTCCGGAGGAGATTCTCTCGCTGGGGGAAAGCTCAGTTGGGGAAAGCTCAGTTGGGTGTTGGGGATCTTCACGCTGGGTTCAGCTGGGCGTCGGGAATTCACACATTGGGCTCCAGGGGAGATTCTCTCGCAGGGGCAGAACTCAGTTGGGCGTCGGAAATTAGTCGTTCCGCCCGGGAACGTTGGGAATTGGTCACTCCGCTGGGGGATCGCACACCGTAGGGTTCTGTCGTGGGATCTCTTTCGGGGGATTGCTCACGGGATTCGCTCGCAGGGATCTTACTTACGATAATCGCCGAGGAATCTAGCGCTCTGGTCTCTCTCCGTCGTGTCGGAGTATTCGGCCTCTGAATTTCCAGATCATGGTCAAGAGACAACACATTTTATCCAAATTGTTAGCAATCAGTTTGCATCTTCAGTCTCCAAACAAACATTAGGTAAAGAGAGTGCACCTGAGGAGACACAAATACAGGCTGAGTTAGCTAATATCCTAGTGGTACCTGGGAATAGCCTTGGGAGATGGAGGAAAGATATGCTACCTAGGGAAGGAGTAGATAAGAGAAGGCATAGCCACATCTGGATGGTGGATGGAATAAGGGGCTCAAAAGGGACTCATTTTACAGCTCCTTGGGCTATGAAGGAAACATCGAAACAAGGAAAGCAGATTTGTACTTTCAGACTTGCAAGATTCTGCTAATGTTATCTTACAATAAAATTAATACTGTAGAATCAACTTATCTGGTCATGTTTCCTGTCTGGTATACCTGAGAAGGCTGATAAAATGTCCTCATCCATACAATATTTTGCAACCTAACAAAGAAGAGCAAAATGAGTCAAATGTGTACGAAAGAAGCTAGCTTAAATAATTGATCAAGCTATAAAAAGCAGCTTTTATGATTGGCTCTTTATGACAAATAATATTTAAACTGTATACTTGTGACTCTGTCTCTATACCCTGTTGCTGCATCTTCCTGAACCTAAGATTTATCTCTCTGAACTCTATTGCAAAAGTTACCTTTTGTGCCTTTTATTATGCAGAAAGCTTTGAATCTGTTTTGGGTTTTGTATTTCTATTTTGAGTATGTTATCAGAAGCTGCTTACAGGTGTGCATAGCCTCCTGTCACTGTCATTAATAGAGCTGAAATAAAAATTTCTCATGGAAATCATGTTATATCATAATGTGGCATTGTTCCCAACAGACATTTTGTACCAAATAGAAAAGAATGACACCAGAATACTGAGGACAACCAATGTAGCATTTTTAAAGTAGCTATTTTTTAAAAAAATAGTACTAACATATACTACTAGCAGATTATGATGATGATGATGATGACGTTGATGATGATGACAATGATGATTTGGAGGTGGTGGAGGAGGAGGCCATTTTATCTCTAAATAAACCATTCAAATAGTATGTTCAAAGCGTTTCTCCTAAAAGTCAATATATTTGTGGCTAACTGGCTGGTCCTAGAGAAGATGGTGATGAACACAAGTGGCCACTCATTATGTGTTTTGGAGATAATATAAGTTCATACATAGCTGGGAGATTTTGAAGAAACATTAAGACACATTAAGGAACTTGCTAGCTTCCCCACAGCTATTCAGAAGAAATCTGATCTCGTTTGAGTTTATAATTATAATCCATGCTATGCATTTAATTAAGTTGTCCCTTAATTTTAGTAAGCATTCAAGTCTTCAAAGCTTAATATTTGACCTGGAAAACAAATCTACAAATGTTTATATGGTGCTAAAAATGATTTGGCTTAAGTCAATCTTTTCCCACTAAATATATGTATTCTATCTGCCTACTGAGATGAAATGAAGGTAGTCACTCTTTCTTTGGATTAATGGAGTATTCTTTGAAAAGGCAGTTCAAGTATTTGATCCTTATATTGTTTTAACAATAAAACAGCTACTCAAGAATGGTAATTTTTTTAGAATATATATATATATATATATATCTATAAAACATAGATTATATATGTATACTTTTTTTTTTGTACAAAAAATGCACTTGGTTTAAACACATGTAATTATAAATAGTGGTAAGAAAAAAAGTTTTTTTTCTATATATATATATATATATATAATCTATGTTTTATAGAAATTAATTTTAAAAAATAATTGTGATTATGCAGCCCAGTGTCTTAGCCACTATATGAAATTGGCTCTCTGGGGTTTCTGTGCTGGGGTTTCTTTGCTGCATTTTAATTTAATCTAGATAAGGAGATACCAGCAAGCTCCCATTCCTTTGGCCACTAGTTACCTCCTGCACAGCCCTTTTTGACTGATTCACCACTTCTACTTATGCAACTAGTGTACTAATAATTAAACCAACCAATACCTGATTAGAGGCAATCACTCAACCATATATTTCTTAAATATGTTTCCCTCCATTTCTAACAGGTTTTCCTTCTAGCCCAAGTGACAGGAAGAATGGCAAGATTATGGTGCTGTTTGCCATCACCAACTGGTCCACCAGTGGATGTGTTAGAAACTGGAAAGTTGCCAAATTTGTGTGAGAATCAACAGAAAGAATTTCAAAACAGCTACAAATAGAAACCAGATATCCTCAGAGACTATGGAAAGAAGAAGAAAAAAGATCTGATTGCTTTGCTCGCACAGTTGGAAAAGCCATAGTAACTACAAACAGAACACATTGCCAAAGCAGAAGAATTGATTAAAATCTGTATAAAAGCTAACATGTTTAAAAAATAAGGAAAAATGTTAGCCATCTCATTCATTGTTCATCTATTGGGCCCATTCCACTTTCTTTCAGAATCCATTTCACCTTTTATGTATTTCTCATGTGCTGCTTGTAATTATTTCAGTGGAGTTCAACCATGTCAATAGTAATTCTTGGCTTTCATTATTTCTTGTGAAACTTTAGAAAGTGCCTATTATGTTCTATGGACATCCTCATCATTCATTTTTTTCTAACTTCTCCTAATGTAACCCCTTTTTCTAAATTGCAAATTACCTTGCTTTGTCCTTTGTTAAGACCTTATACAGGCTTTTTAAAATGTAAATTTCCTCAGTATAAGCTCTTTTACCTCTTGTTAGCTGTTTATATAATAACATCTTTGTATGCTAGCAAAAATTGAAAGTCAAAATATAATACTATTATATAGAGAAACTGACAGATTTTCTGTTGATCTATGTCTCTATAATTCAGACCTGTTCACTGTCAGTGGTAGCATTTGTCAGTTAGAAGTATGTTTGTGAAGAGCAATGGGTAATTCTACAAAATTCCAATTTTCATGGACATATAGAAGTCATTTTTTAAAAATGTTAATTTCAATGTTTAAGAGAACGAATATGGAATTCTGCCACATCAAAACAATATATTGCTATCTATCTTGTTTTAGTTTCGGGTCTTAAGCCGCTCAGTTAGGATGGGTGGCTACACAAATGTTTTAAATAAACAATTCCATTCTCTTTTTAATACACCTTGAACCAAACTTGCATTTTTCTCCTACTACGTTACCATTACCTACAGTCTGAAAGTACAATTATTAAGCTACTGTTTAAATGTGGAATTAGCACATTTAAGTGCCAGGTCCACCAGTTTATCAGACTAAGAAATCAACTCCATAGGATGGTTAAAATTACTTTTATTCAGATTAGCTATAACAGAATCGTGCAAGTTTGATTGTGCTGTAACTCCTCCTCCTCCACTCCAGTGGTATCAATCTGAGTCACCTCTGAATCTTGTTGTCCTGGACTTAAAACATGTTTCAGTACTTTTTGCTTAGATAATAGTTCATTCTTATTTCTGCCAATGTCATCTTGTTTATTTTCTACACTAAGGTTAGGCTTAGTCAATATCTGAATCACAGTTTACTGTTTCTCTTGAGTTTCCAGCAGTTAATGAAATGAACACAAACCAAAACATTTCAAGGTTCTCTCACTACATGACTCTTCCCAATAGTGGCAATTTCCATCTTCTTGGCTCACTGAAGTATACTGGATATGCATTCTCTGCAGTCTAAACCAAAGTTGCAAAGGGTTGAGAAAATCTATCTTGGGTTCAACCATCAACATGTTTCATAATTCATAACTATGCTATTTGTAACCACAATTGTGCAATAGGTAAGGGTCAGCATAGTCACAGAGGGACCATAAAATCCTCATGCAATAACAGTGACAACTTGATACCTTTCAGAACAGATTCTTGTTTTTAATTTATTGAATACAACCCCTTTTAGAGTAAATCTCACAATGGAATTTATTAAAAATTTCTCACAGTAAACATCATATCAACAATACAATACAATAAAGCAGATTTTTAAAAAAAGTCTGAAAGCCTTTTCTTTCTTTTTTTCTCTGAAATCCCCAGAACAATAAGATTCCCTAGAAGGTCCTATGGGCAGAATTCAGAGGGCTCCTTATAAGGACTACACCAGGGCTGTCAAACTCGTGGCCCGTGGGCCGGATGTGTCACATGCTGGCCATGCCCACGCCCAGTTTAGCGAAGGGGGAAAAAGTCCCGATACGTCACGTGACGACGCCGTGATGACGCAGATTTGACACCCCAGAACTACACCAAAGCTAGATGCTGGAAGAGTGCGACATTTGGCTCAAGATAGATCCTTACATGTGATCAAACACTAGGTGGGTATGTTATTTATTAGAAATCATATATTCAGAAATAGGGGTTGGGTCAATTTGTATAACACTGCAGCCTTCAGTGGAATTGCCTTATTTAGTCCAACATAAAAAGAGGAGTCAAATGCTGAATGTCTTCTGAGGATATAATTGATAGTAAATCTTAAAGTAGCTGAAGAAAGGGAGCATTTAAAAAATTAAGATACTGGCTGTCAATACCCTTTTGCAAACATTATTCAGGAATTTATACAAACAAACATAACCCAGATATTCCTTAACTGCAGGGAAAAATGCTACATAGGACTTATATTGTCTTGGTAATTGATGCAAAGGATGTAACCTCTCCTTGTTTTTCTTCATGAGAACAATGGCATTATAGAATTATAATATTTAGTCTTAAGTATGTGGGATGGTATTAATATTCTGCTCGAAATGACTTGCAAAATCAGTTCCCTGTTTATCTATTCAGGAATAAAAAGCATCTGTAGCCAAGCTAAAAAAAGCCATTCTTTTCCATCTGCTGGATTACTAATTTGAGTTCAACAGGTGGTTTAATATGGAAAGAGTTCAGTAATGTCACTGCCGCCCAAGAGGCTTGTAAAGATATGGTCAGGAAATCTGGGTTAAGTATTATACAATGTTTCACAGAATAAAGTGCAGAATAGTAAAACCGTCTTTTTTGTTGTTTTTAAGAAACACCTGGTTTAAACTCTGGAAATTCCATTCCAGTATTCATATGAGCCGGTAATGCTGTTTGCTATTGTAGATGGTATGCTTGTATTTTCTCATGCTTAATAAGTGATCTATCTAACATTCAAATTCTGGAGTTCCCTGGAATAGAAACACAAAGTAAACAGCAATGGGACATAGGCTATTGCTGAAAGCTACAGACTAAGCTCGACAAATTTAGATCTCATTGAAATCAATGATTGACTGAACCGAAGTCTAACATAGTCCCATAGACTGTCCAGTGGCATCTGCTGCAAATCATAATTATATTAAAATTATGGCATACAAATTGTGAGGTCATCACACAAATATCTCCATTATGTGCTTGTGTCCAAACATGTGTCACAAATACAAATGTCATGGCATTCATATGACAATATTATTACCATTTGCCCTTCTCTTGCCCCCGTGGATGCTCAGGAGCCAAATTTGATTGGCATTAAGTATTTTTCTAGAAACACATATAAAAATGGGAATGGCTCATTTCAACACGTTTCTTGTTATTCTGAAAATAGTTTTTTAATTGCTTTCCAGACCCCTTTAAATAAAATGGATGTACCTCAAAGTGGAGTTAAATCTTCCTTGGCTTATTTCATTTCCACCCTTCCATGTTGTAACACAAATTTAAATCAACTTTACTAATGTCAAGTAATGTTGATATATGTATACATTAGGCTAGGTTATGCCTCAATTCACTACCCACAGGATAGAAATGGCTTCATCCCAGAATGTTTAATCAGATCTTCAATTCAAATTCAGTCTTCTTTTTAAAAATAAAATAAAATAAAGCAAACCAAAGCAAACCAAAGCAAACCACAGATACACTGAAAAAATGTTCACAATTACTTTATTTCATTTAATATCTCATCTGAAGCACTGATGGGGAAATCTGGCTCACAATGTAGCTTTGGATAGCATCATTTTTATTTATACAGTCAATAAAAGAGGAACTTTGTCATATCAAACACCTAAGAATGGTAAAAATGCATAAGCCCAGAATTATCCTTTAAATCAGGGGTCTCCAACCATGGCAACTTTACGACTTGTGGACTTTAACTCCCAGAATTCCTCAGCCAGTACATGCTGGCTGTTGAATTCTGGGAGTTGAAGTCCACAAGTCATAAAGTTGCCAAGGTTGGAGACCCCTGATTTAAATAACCTTCTGCAACTTTACTTCCAGTTGTTTGATTCTAATGCTAATTGATCCCTAGGGAACAGTAAAGGGGTGATGGAAGTGATGTGACTTTAATTTTTGGACACAATATGAAGTGAGCTTACATAGCCAGACATTTCTTCAAATATATTTTCCTAACCTGTAGTCCATGATTAAAACCTGATTCCTTGTCAACAAAAGGGTTTAAAATAGTGCATGACATTACTGTTTTATGGAAAATAAAGTTAATTATTAGAGAACAAGGCATTTAATGAAAAAAACACAGAGCTAAACAAAACCTTGCATAGCATATTCATGGTGTAGATTTATCCATAACTTATTCACTGAAAGAACTTCAAAACTGATCCCTTTTGTAGATCAGAATTCAAAAGAGAATGAAGTGAATGGCTTTATGTCAGAGGTGTCAAACCTGTGTCATCACGGCATTGTCACGTGACATATCACGACTTTTTCCCCTTCGCTAAACCGGGCGTGAATGTGGCCAGTGCGTGAGGCATCTGGCCCGCGGGCCGTGAGTCTGACAGCCCTGCTTTATGTCATCTCTAGCAAGGCTCCTGGTTCCCCCCCCCCCCTACAGCAAGGCTGCTCCCTTATGCTTGCTTACTTGGGAGAAATTCCCATTACATTGAATGGATCTATTTCAGAATAGGAATGCATGGGATTAAAGTGAATACTGCAATTTTCTCATTGCAAAAGATGCATTTATAATTTTGCCTGGGCTTCCAGTTAGAGATTGAGAAGAATTGTTACAAGCCATGGAATTGGTGGCATCAGCTCAAGTTTCTGAACCAGTTTTGTCTAAAATCTTTTGGATTGTTGAAAGGCAATTAATCTTGGTATGACAAATCTGCCCTCTCATTTCTGAATGTAATCACTGCAGAGAAAGAGAACAGTATTGATTCTAATGAATCAAACTTGACACTCACAAGAAGTGTCCCAATTTTATAAATAGCAACTGTCTGGGATAAAATGGCCTTCCTCTCTTTTCTAGGCATTTGGATAACATGCATGATGTTTTATAGATAAAACATGTAATATATAAATGTGTTATATATTTTATATATAAGCACAAAGTAATTTAAATGGTTGGAAATATCAAAATGCAGAATAAACACTGTAAATAATTCAATAATAAAGACTTCAGACTTGATCTTGATTCATTGTGATTTTGTGGATGTCATTCACAATAGTCCAAAATAGGTTTGCCATTGTCTTCATCTGGAATATCTTTTTTCTGTCTCTTCTCTCTTTTCCATGTCTAGGCCATAGTTCCTAGTGTTTCTTAGATAATACAAACCTGGTCCAGTCCTGGTTAACTTTTTGAGATCAGCCAAATTTATCTAGACCCTGCTGGCTAGCTGCATTGTAAATACATTTTTAAATTAATTTCAAAGAAATCAAGTCTTCTCTTAAATAAATTAAAAATATTTTTAAAAGCTTTAAAATACATAAGGAGAAATATAGTTAAATTTTAACTTTCTATCCCATCAAGAAGAGAATGGGTGGCAATCAGAAAACTGTATTACAGTGCCAAACATTAGAAGCAAAGAAAACAGGGAAACCCAATTTGTATCCGTTTTTAAAAATAAGTCATGGGCTTAAGGTTAACTGGGTCATGTAATTATTATTGATGGATTAATGGTATATAGGATGGTTCAGTGTAAGTATGCAGCTACATAATTGGACATAACAGTATATTGAGATTAAGGAACTGCAAGTGGAATTGAGGAACATATACAGTAAAAACCATATAAAGTTCTATCTTCAAGTAGTAGAAAAAAATGCTCTATGAAAGAAACTACTGTGATAAAATTTAATGTATCTCAAGTCGTCTTAGAATGTCATGAAATCTATGACTACTTATCTAAGAATAAATTTAAGAATAAATCTAATTCATGATAATATAGTATTTTAGGGAGACAGGATTGCACCAATGTTTCTATGTGTGCTGAGATCCAGTCAAACTTGGAAATTTGAAGATTTGAAACAAGGCGTGGAATTCAAAGCCTTGTGCTCTGATTCAGAAGAATTAGAACTAGACCAGGGGTGTCAAACTCATGTCGTCACGTCATCATCACGTGACGTATTGGGACTCTTTTCCCTTTTGCTAAACCGGGGGTGGGCGTGGCCAGCACGTGACGCATCCAGCCTGCGGGCCATGAGTTTGATACCCCTGAACTAGACCATTCCAAACCGAAAGGAACATAGAGGGTTAAAATCTGTGAATAAAAGCCTGTTTGAGTTAACAAATATGGCAGGAAAGCCAAAATAAACAGCTGGCTAAAACAAGCAGTTATGACTATTTTTTTTTTTTTCCTTTGGGTTGGCTTTACACAGATTGCAACAACATAGAATTGTATTTTATCAATTTACAGCATTCTTTATTTTAAAATTCATTGAGAAAATATAGGTAAATAAGTTCAAAATATACTAAGCAATAAAGAAACCAACATTCCCCAATCAAGCAACTCAGGTACATGCTCTTTTAAAAAACAATGGTGCACATATTACATTTCCCCAGCCAAAAGGTTTACTTATTTGTTAACTTGTTTATTTAATAATATTTACAATCTGCCCAACCACCAAGTATTCTGTGCAGGATCCTGTGATTATATGCACTTACTTTTAAGATGTTACAATAAAAGAATCTGGTTAGTCTATCAGACCAAATAGAAGGAGAATGATGGAGAATAGACTGATATAGGATTTAAATAGGATTTATTTATTTAAATGACATTAATTTGATTTAAATTTCAATCCTACAATAACCTATGCACTCCATTGCATCTGATATGAGCAGTAGTTCACAATAGCATATGTCTTTCACTATAATATGAAAAGTTGATAATACACTGTTTTCTTTATGAAACTACAAAATTAATATATTCACTTTAAACACAAATATGTATGTTTGTAAGTTCAGATTATCTTCTAGCCTTCTTTATACCAAGATTCATTGCAATCAGTGAAATAAGTTATCATGATTAAATCTCACTCATTTTAATTCATTTTTAAAAGTAAGCTGAAACATCATCTTCTAATTAATATTTTCCCTTTGGAACATCTTATTCCTTGAGATGAGATCAGCGCCCATCCTTCTGACCTTCCACAAGAGACTGAAGACCTGGCTGTGCCAGGTGACTTGAGACACCCAATGGGGAAACATCATACTGGAGATGATTGATGAATGAAGAGGCCATCTTACCTCTCCCCCTGCGTATCCTGCTCCCTCCCTCTTTTAACTATAATTCTATTTTTCATTGTAATTTACATTTTTATTTTTTTAGAAATATTTATCTTTTGTGATTTTAATGCTTATAATGTTGTAAATTGAAGTTGCTTTGGAATGAGATGGGCAGCACATAAATTTAATAAATAAAAAATAAATAAAATAAATATCTTTTTCTGAACTATTTTATAAAAAATATGCATTTGCTCCAAATATGCTCACTGACCATTTATTGGCTTCCTATACACAATGCCCTGAAATAATATTAATAGGAATAGAATCAATTTCTCACCCATTTATTACTGTTGCTGCACATTTGTCGCACACGTGGTAGGGGCAATTTCCTGAATAATAATGAGTCCAATCTCACCCAAAAATGTCTAGGGAAAAAAAGTAAAACATCTCTTACATCTTCCTTAGAACTAAAAACAACTTTGAGGATTATTTTCACAAAAATTGTTTTAAATGGATGGGTCTTTTCTAAGCATCCCAGATGTCTTGATTGTTGCTATTGCAATTGGTGAGGCTTTCCCCCCTCATTTTAAAGTATAAGATTATTATCAGTTAGCATGCAGTGCAATCCAACTCTTCTTTCCATTTCCATGCTTAAAAGTAAGAGCTGTTTTTTTTATATTAGCTTCACCAATCGTTATATCTGCCTGTCTGAATGTGTGTAGTGTATGTGCCGTCTTTGTGTATGCCCAAGCACATATATTGTTCTTTTTTAGGAACACCTCTTAGTGTTAGGACACCTTTTAGGATTATATTTTTGTTATTGGAGACATCAAGAACAGTAATGAATGGAAGGATGGACAGATTCATATCACTCATGTATTGTGTGATTTTTTTATGTACATATTTTGTCCATTTTTGTAAGGGGAAAATGTGTAAAATCTATTTTAGGGGTTAAGTTGCCATTATCCTCTATTTCACACATAAAAATGACAGAAAACCATGCCAGCTTTAGACAGAGCAAGCCGCACAACTTGGGAAATGAGGCTTGCAGATCTTTGCAGCTTTGAGACAATTGGCTTTCCAGTGATTTCTCGTGTAGCTCCTTTTAAAATTTCTTTCGCTTCAAAACTTTATTACAGGAAAGAGGGAAAAATAATGTTCTCTTCAGAACAAATACAAAACAAACTTTGCATAAGCAGAACTCCTTAAATAGAGTTTTGATTCTGGGACCAAATCTTTTCAAGGAAGATAGCATTCACTTTCTATACCAGGCACTGCTTATTCAGAATTGCAGCTTTCACAATAAGATTGCTTCCCTAGCTATGCTTTATATTGGAATATAATAGGATAACTGTGGCGTAAATTCATTATGGATTGAAGTCTCTATTAGAGGCACAGTTTTTTGTTGAAAAGAAGGGTGATAAGAATAATTACCAGACAGACTGAGTCCTATCGCAGTTCTGAGGGTAAAAAAGATTTACAGTATCTGATCTTCGGGAATGGTACGAAACTCTGTGGCGATTACTCCAACTGTTTATTTCACAATTGGTTTGATGAAAGTTTGCTGTGTTTGGCACAAAGGATTTAATTCTAAATTTTACTGCAGATGTTCTGTTGAGATCCCTTCACCTTTTTTTCTTTTTGCCTATTATATGAGACCAGGATTCTCATTAAATTCCTGATGAGATTTCCAGTGAATATGGCTTTGATTCTGTGCAAATATGTTTATGCTGCTAGATAAATGCTATTTCTGTATAGAAAATCAAGATAGCTAAAATGCTATCATAAATCTTTAATGAAAGTCAAAGCATGTATAATGATAGTCACTAGAGGGAGATAGCTTGGCAAATAGTATCTCCTTGGCCTCAGCAGGTAAAAATTACAGAATTTTATAGCATAAGAGCTGAGCATAAGCCACTATTCTGGGGACTGTTTATAAAGGATAGGAGAAAACCAATATTTTTGAATTGAGGTGAACTTACTGTTTCTACACCCTATGGATTAAAGTGTAAATTAAAGGGTTTTTTAATTTATTTTTTAAATAAGCAATGGGAAGAGAGAGAAAAATTGGATAAAGCAAGAACAGGTCACATTAGAATGGGAATGACAGCGAATTGAAAAAAAAATCATTATTTAGATTAAAGATTAAAGAGCTTTGCCACCTGCCAAACCATAAACAGCTGTGGTTGCAATGGCCACACTTACATAGCACACAACCATATCATCTCTCCTTCCAACCCGAAACCCTACCAACCTACCATCCTTCTGACAGAATCCTAAATGTGCAGTGAACAGAGTATTCCATTTTGGAAATGTTCTTGTGGAAATGGCAGAATAAAATAATACAGCAAGTTCAGAATGTCTGTTTTTGTACTTGGTAGACAAAGGTCAGAAGGAATCTTGATGCTGTCTTAGCTAACAATTGGATCATTCTTGTTCTGAGACTGTACTTCCTGCTTCTTGTTTATTCCACAAAAGCTTTTATAATGCCTTACTATGTATTTAATACTAAAAGCAATGTATCTATTGGAAACCATTAAATCTGAGATCTATCATTAGTTTACATGATTTTTTAAATGAAAATAGAAAAAAAATCCATGGTACTGTCCCTTCATTTCATAATCTTTTTTCTATTCTATTTCACATGTGGCAAGCCTTTTAATCACTTCCAATGGATTTTTCATTTTTTTGTGGTCTTCTTTAGGATAGGTCTGTGTATACTTAAAACTACAATGGCAGGACTGTCTCCTTGGTGCAGTTGGCTTATTGAGTGTGGAATAGAGAGGACCAAATCAAATCTTTATTAGCATCAGCCTTTCTGTGTTAGAGTCTGTAGAATCCTTGGTGCTCTTTGACTTGGTTGTTTTCTTGCAGATGTTTAATTAGCCAATTAGAAAACATGAGTGATGTTAGCTAGTTGGGTAATTAAATGTCTGCAAGCAAACAACTAAGAGAGCACCAAGGATTCTACAGTTCAGCCCTCAGCTACGCGTATTCTCTTTTCTGTGGAAGCTCTTTCTCATGCTCCTCCCTTTCTTAGGAGTATAGTTTACTTTTTCATTTACTTTTTCTTAATGGTGTTCCTAGCAATGTTTCCTTTCTTTGGATAACATTATCTCTTATTCCTTTAGACCAGGGGTGTCAAACTCACGGCCTGCGGGCCGGATGCGTCACGTTCTGGCCACACCCACCTCCGGTTTAGCAAAGGGGGGGAAAGTCCCAATATGTCACGTGACGATGACATGATGACTTGAGTTTGACACCCCTGCTTTAACATCTACAGATTATGGTAAAGAAAGTCAAGATGACAGCCATAACTGTGTTTGAATTTCTGCTATTTGTTTATCTGCATCTCATAACACCAAGCAAATAAACAACAACCACAATTCCAACCACCATGTCATAACTGTCATACTGGCTTTTTGTCTATATCATGTGGACATTCCTGCCTCTACAACTAACCAAGATTTCCAGGTCAATATATTTATTAATCTTATTTATTCATTAATGAAATTTATATGCCAATCACATTCAAGACAACTATGGGCAGCACACAACAAATCCCACATTTGATTAACTCATTCATTCAGACTCATCTAGATTGCTCAAGTCTTTTAACATTACCTAATGAAGGTTTTAAGATGATTTTAACTTAATAATAACATGTAAATTAAATCAATTAGTTTAATTTCATTTCTTTAGTTAGCAATTTTTGGACATTTTGCGGAAAAATAATGTTATCAATTATCTCATGTACAGAATAGGGAGACAACTTTTCCTGAAGTGGTATGAAGGCTATTACATGACCTGAATATTGGCACAGAAAGGCCAACTGCTAGTTGAATGGTGTCACTGGCTTCTGTCCATTTCAAATGCAGCATTTTTCTTCTTTTTAATTTTTCAGCCATGAAACGTACATTGGGTTTCATCTCCATGCAATTAATAGCTTGCAAAATAGGTCAGCAATGTTAAAGCATCTTTAGAACTCACTGTCTGCTGAATACAACACATTTTCTTGAATGATATCTTTCTTAACCCATTATAGTCTTTCAACGTACAGTATGAACTATATATAAATGGTATTGGTTTTTAATTAAATTCAAATATGTCAGATCTTATTTAGGATGTTGTAAAGAGACACATTTCATTCTTTCTTAGAATTGTAAGAACACAGAACACAGACACACAGTTACAATTTGATAATTTCATTCTTAATATTTGCCATTAATTTTTTTGAGATTTTCTAAAAGACACAATTGCAAAAGTTTTTATTGAAAGATAGGCTTTGTTTTGTGATTTATTTCAAATAACAACATGAATGCCTGAGATCATATGGCCTTCGTGGCATAAATTTAATCTCTGACAACACACTATGATGCTTGGTCACATGTTTAATTTTCTCTTGCAATCATCAAAAATCGCTTTCATTAGACAATGCAGATGAACACAGATGGCAGACTTGTAGTAGCATCTCAGCTAACTTATTTGCAACAGTATGTTTTTCTCATTAAACTGGGGTTTTAACATTTACTATTGTAATTCCATTTAATTAACTACTTTATTTTATTACATTCCTAAACTTTATGGACATTTAGAATACATTAAAGAAGCAATGGATTCTCAAGCAATCTCTGGGATCCTATATGTTAGGGAAAGCATCTGAAATTATATAATATTATGGATTACCTCTCCTTTATTCAATAAAAACTGGAAGTTGGATAATTAACTCTCAGCAGCCACATATAGTAGATTTTCTCCAGGATGATCTATACCTAACTTTTCAGTCTTAAAGTTCAGACTTGTTTTGGACAGGGATTTGGACTTTAGCTCCTTTTAGCCTCATCAACATAATATGGTGTTAAAGAACCTGACCCTGAATTCTACCTTTGGTGATTCTTCCTTTAGATCTGTTGGTGAGGAGGACAGAGTAGGAGAAGGAGGAACTTTGGTCTGCTTGTTTGTTGCTTAATGACTTCAATTCTCTTTTTGCTAATGTTACATTTGATTTTTCCCATCAGCCATCAGTTCAAACAATGATAACTGTTAATTCCTCGAACATAAAAACATACTTGGGACACATTGTCCCTGATACCTGTTTGTGCTCCCAATTTTGCTTAATACATTTGTGTCCTGCAAGTGTTTTTCTCCTAACATAATACAGTTATTTTTCATTTCTGAACTGCAGCACAGTATTTTGAGAAGTCCAGATTTCAAATAACTGTTTTATCCTGGGTATTTGTTTCAAAGGTCATACAATTTCCCTCCTAGATATACTGTAACTGGACTTTTCCTTAACAGTAGTTTCTTAACTACATGGCATGTTCATAACAAATTCTAAATTACAACCAATGGAACTAAATTTTTGATTTGTGGGTTTATTATGGTCATTCATTCATTCATTCATTCATTCATTCATTCATTCATATATTTGTTTGAGAGAAATGATGTTTTAAGGTCACACATTTCCAGTCAAATTAGAATTTTATATAAGTAAAAAGAAAATATATGACAATATATTTGAAGAAAATATCAGACAATACTGGTCTTGATAAATGAGCATCACTATGCATGTTGCACCATTTTGACTTCAAAACAAAACATTATTTACACTTGCCACTATAAATCTGAATGTCTGACTGAGAAAGTTTTGATGGCCATTCAGAAAAACCAGCATATTCTCAACTGAGTTATAGCAAATGTCACAGGCGACATTAAATTTAAAGCTGAACAATCTGCATTTCACAGTTGTATTCTCTTATTATTCAAAGCCTTTCTTCCCAAAGTGGTTTTATTCTTAAATGTATACTGACAAGAAGGATCATGTAAATTTATTCAGGCTACATAATGTAATAGTCTCAGGCACCCATATTTGGATTGACTAGAGAACTGAAGGTAGGGCTGAACAAACAGAAATGACCCATATAAATTAGCTGAAGCTTATTTAGGCTAGGAGGAGATAAAATTCAGAATCAGAATACAGCTGGAAGGGACCTTACAGGTCTTCAGGTCCAGCCCCCTGCTCAAGCCCTATCATTTCAGACAAGTGACTGTCCAGTCTCTTCTTAAAAATTCCAGTGATAAAGCACCCGCAACTTCTGAGGGCAAGCTGTTCCACTGGTTAGCAATAGCACTTAGATTTACAGTATATACCACTTCATAGTGCTTTATAGCCCTCTCTAAGCAGTTTACAGAGACAGCATATTGCCCCCAACAATCCGGGTCCTCATTTTTACTGACCTCAAAAGGATGGAAGGCTGAGTCAACCTTGAGCTGCTCAGAATCAAACTCCTGGAGTGAGCAGTGAGTTAGCCTGCAGTACTGCATTCTAACCACTGCACACCATTGCTCTATGGTTAATTGTCCTGTTAGGAAGTTTCTCCTTAATTCCAGGTTGCTTCTCTCCTTGATTAGATTCCATCCATTGTTTCTTGTCCTGCCCTCTAGCACTTTGAAAAATAAATTGATCCCCTCCTCTTTGTGGCAGCCTTTCAAATATTGGAATACTGCTATCTTGTCCGCCATCGTCTTTCTTTTCTCTAGACTGGTCATACCCAATTCCTGCAACCGTTCTTCATATGTTTTAGTCTCTAGGCCTTTAATCATCTTAGCTGCTCTTCATTTATGATAAATGAATGCACTGAAGCTTCTGACTTGAACAAACCTTGAATGTGGCTTCAAAATAATTATAACTTTGTGCTAAAGATAGGTTAGCCTAAGATTCAACTCATTATAAGGAATTGGTTTTTGCCTAAACATTTTAGAAACTTTGGGAATGTGTATTCAAGACAATTCCATCTTGATGTTGCAGATGGGCTTCAGGAGTTTTAGAAGCCAAGCTCATTTGTTTGTGACAACTTAACCTTTAGCCTATATTTTCACACCAAGTGTTTGATGCAGACAGATGCTTATGCAGAGGGGATATGTGTATCTAGTTGACAAATATTTCTTCATACTAAAATGGGGCTGGAACATATTGCATTGGCTCTGTGGTCAAGGCCAGGCTGACTCACCCTTATCGCTTGACCTGATTTGTGAAAATATGGAATTCCCAGTCAGGGGAAGTAAAATTGTCCAGTTCACTCGGATATTTATAAAATAATATGATCTCAAACTAAAACTATTCCAAGACCTGGACTCTTGGAGTTGATGAGTATTACATTATTCGTGTGAATGGCTGTATTTTAATTGGAGTTTTTAATTGCTATGTAGTGATGTTCTTTGGTTACATTACACATTGCACTGGGGAATAATAACAATAAGAAAAGTAGCATGATGATGATGGAGGTAATAACAATCCCTGCACAGCCTCTATACTGCTATACTGCTATAAATCTCCTTCAAATAAAACCAAAGGTCTGTGTCAGTAGTGGGTTTTCAATTATCTTCGCTACCGGTTCGCTATTGGGAGTGTGCGTGCACGGGCGGCGCTTCTGCACATGCGCTTCTGCACAGAAGCTTCTGGGCATGCGCAGACACGTCCGGGTGGTTGGGCGGAGCCTCCCGCTGCCGCCGCTACCGGTTCGCCTGGCAAACCGGTAGCAACCCACCACTGGTCTGTGTTATGCAGCCCAAAGCACTCTAGTGCACTGTCAAAACTGGCAAAATTTGGCATTTGAAAATGGTAAATTACAGGTGGAAATGCAAAACAAAATACTCCAATTCACACTGACTTCATCCATTAAAGTCAGATTTTGCTGTCACCGGACACATTGCTTATAGCCACCGAGAAGGATATCTAAAGTGTGAAAAAGATGATCTAGGCCTAGATTACCTTATAATAATTGCCTAAATATTTTCATAGTACTTTTCCCTGAATGGAACTTTCTATAATAAGCTGTTCTATCTTCCATTATGTTAATACTTAAGGAAAGGTAAGAACTTTATTTAGCTTTTCTACCCACTTCTACCCCCTTTGTTGGAAGTTATCAAAATTCAACCTTTTTCTAAACAGGATAGAAAACATTTGAGATATAAAGAGTTGAAATTTGGAAACAGATTGACAGATTTCTCCATCTTGGCAGGAAATTCCTATGAATCTAAATAAGGAATATAAATATAAAATGGTCATTTCCATTTTGGAAACATTTCTACTTATTTAATTGATTGGTTTAGATGGATGAAAAAATAATTTGGGGAAGGAAGATTGGTGAGAAATTGTCAAAATATGTAATTTCTTCCTTAAAAGATAGAGAATTCAATAGTGAAAATAAAAACAGAAGTAAAGAGTCACTCAACTATATGCTATGTTACCTTGTTTCTTTAGAATGTAAGTACTGTAATGAATACCAAAATGGCAGGCACTTCTAAAAAAAATTAGTATTCATTGCTCCTGCTCTTTCACAGGAACGTCAGCACTGAATGCAAATTTATTTTAGTCAATGTTTACCAAGATGTCCTTGCTGATAGACTGCCTCTAAAGTTGGTCCAAACTTTCATTGGTAAATAATCTCAATACAGCAGCTTGTCTTCTTCTGAAACAAAGAGAATTCAATTAAACATAGAGACTTTTTACAATTGGGTCAACTTGTTAAACTGATGAAGACCAACCAGGCATATGTGGCCACATATATTGCATGATAGGTCTGACCACTAGCAGAATCCAAGTCTTTCAGCAAGTTTCTGAAACTAGAACAGGAGTGTCAACTCGTGTTGTCACTGCGTCATCACGTGACGTATCATGACTTCCCCCCCTTTACTAAACGGCATGGGCGTGGCCAGCGTGTGATGCATCTGGCCTGTGGGTCGCGAGTTTGACATCCCTGAACTAGAAGAATGAATGGAATAGAAAAAATAGCAGTCTCTTCATATTGGTCTCTTTATATTGATCAAACTGGTATGGACAGAGGAGAAATCTTTAGAGTCTGATAATTTGGGCATTATCCCTAAGTAAGAAGGCAACTCTTTAAATCCTACCAACCCTTATGATGTCAGCAAAGTTCTTTTCCAAGGGATTTCATGTCCTTGATAGAAATGGCACTCATCCCTTGAGAGTCCTATCTCAAACAGGGTCAATGTTTCATCCTATGTAGTCTATCTGTTAAGACCTTATTCTAGCCCCAATTCCCACAACATATGTATTTGATGATAGATAGCTACCCAGAGTCAACTTGTAGGAGAGATGGGGAGGGATTTAATAGTAAAAGTAAAAAAAAAGTAAAAGTAAAAGTAAAAATAAATAAAATAAAATAAGAAGGCATCATCCCCACTCCGCATAAGCTCTTAGTTTTTAGTCTATTTAATTTTTGCAATGTTAATTATTCCTATATGTATAATTGTTTTTATAATTCTATTTTTATTGCATTGTAAGCCACTCAGAGTTATGCTGAATAAAATAAAATAATAAAATAATAAAATAAAATAAAATAAAATAAGACCCTAACCCATTCATTACATAGCTAACTTAATTATTAACGCTTAACACATATAAATTGCCCCTATCTAAGCCAGAAGAGAGCACATCCATCTGTTCATTTAGAACTCGCATCAGCACGTGACGTATCGGGACTTTTTCCCCCTTTGCTAAACCGGGCAGGGGCGTGGCCAGTGTGTAATGCATCCAGCTCACGGAATGGGAGTTTGACAGCCCTGATTTAGAATACCCCAAAGTATTCAGTTTCCTGAATTAATCCCTTTTGGATTGTTCTGTGGGAGACTGAAGTAAGAAGTTCATTTAAAAAAAAATCCCTAAATTTTCAACAGTGCTTCCAGGTCAACTCTATTGACATGTAGTTTTTTTCATGATTTATGTGATTATCAGCTATATTTCTTTTATGTGTTAGATAGGTATCCAACAATCTTCAACCTGTGAGATTAGCTGTTGTCCACAAAGCTAACCAAACATTTTTATGTTGGGTGTTCTCTCCTTTTTCCCATAGTAAAAATAAGAAATTTATTTGCACTTTACCTTCCTTTTTTCCTTCTGGAATTAGGTAACATGATGGGATTGTAGAGGAAGGCTTTGAGTATATGGAATTATCTTAACATTTGTCCTGTAACAAAACTATGGCATTAAAGCTCATCTTCTCACATGTCATGAAACAATCAGATAACATGCCAATTAGAAGGCTACATAAGATCCTTTATTATCTCTTACTACATGGAAAGGTAAGCTTCTGACATTTCTTTTGTTAAAAATTGGTTTACATTCACCTAAGACTATCAATGCAACATTAAAATAAGGAAGGAAAGGGTTTCTCTTTTTTTGCCTAAAGTTGGAGTCTTTGGATTAGAAGATTAAAAATATAGATTTTCCATAATAAATAATTGTTAGGTGGGAAAAACTCAAATGTTTATGTAAAATTTATTGTAAACTACTCAGAATTGTGGTGTTAGCAGTGAGGAGAAAACTCAACAGAAAATTAGCTTATGATATGTTCGTGAGATGACATTAATGGGAATGGAAAGGGAGACAATTTTGAAAATCGGTCATTAGATTTTCATGGATTTCCACCTTTTATTATGTCAAATCTTCTATTATGTTCATTTCTTGTTGGGCTTAAAGGCAAATTGGATTCATATAAATTTATATTTAGTATCTTCAGTGAACAATAGAAAAATCATAACATTCTTATTAATCTTTATTATTATTAATGTTGAGGGCTTTAAATCATAACATTTTCCCTCTTCTACAGCAGGTGGTTTAAGTTCATGTAATTTAATTTGGGTGTCAAACGTTATTCTAATTTGATTCAACTGCTAATAATACAAATGTGTCCCTGATTCTGAGACAGAGAGCAATTTAATCCCATTTTTTGCTCCATCAGCTGCACATAGTGAAAGTGATAAACCATAATTAAAGACTCTGGCTATCTTTGGATGAAAATCATAATATGAAGTGTTACTGCTATTATATATGACAACTTGGGAAGTCCCTCGGTCATGCTAAGCAGTGGCAACAATTTAATCCTTAATGCTTGAATAGTCATATTAAGAATGTATATTAAAGGGAAAAGGTTACTCTTTTAGTGCTGTCTGTTTCTGAAGTCCAAGAGAAGGAAACACATCAAATAAGAAGTTAGCAACATATTTCTAGAAACAAGCATAATTGATATGTACAAATAATGTTTTGGTCTTAGTAAGTATTATTTCACAAGAACTCTTGACAAATAAATTGTGTGCTTATTTCGGACTGTAGACACTTTTGATACTGCTGTTTTTTCAATTATGACCATAGCAGACGTTTAACATATTTTTGAGCATTGAGTATCCCTATCACAATTCCTGAAGCATCAGAAAATTTACAGGGAGTTTTTTAGAATAAGAATGCAGATAATGTAAACATGCAACTGTTTCAACACTTTGAGGTAACACGAAAAAAGGAAGGTCAAAATGTCTCTACATGGGAGCAAGTATTTAATAAGCACACTAATAATTTGAAGCAGGTGGGTCTATATATTCTGTACATTACCTTTCTGGCACACCAGAATGGCTTCAATTGGTTGGAATGGATCCTTCCTTAAATTACAATAAAGGTTAGTTCTTAGTTGATCCAAATATCTCAGAGGTTTACGCCCTAAACATAGGGAAGATGAACAGCTTGACATTCACTGATTATTCCCTACCAAGTTCAATGAGCACTATTCACTGATTAGTAGGAAGCTGTGACTACAAATTTAGAGAAGTCATGACAATTTTCTGCTCCCTGATCTTCCACCTGGCATTTAAAAGAAAGTCTGTTTTCTTTTTTCTAAAACTATTTTCTTCTCTCCACCCCCCCACCCGCCTTCTATTTTTTTCTAAAGCTATTTTAAATCCATTTTATAGCCTTCACTACAACTTTACTTCCCACCTAGAAATGCAAAAGACAGTAAGGAAACCAAAAATAATAAGAGAAGAAACAGCTTTTGGAAGAAAATGGATGAAAGACTTGTAAAGATGAAAGAGGTCAATATCAGTCTATGGCAACAATGAATTGAATTGAATTGAATTGAATTAATGAAAGAGGAAGATGGAAATCTGTAAAATAAGTCTGGAGATGTAAAACAAATTAATGACAGAGCGAAAATTTTGAAGACTAAGGTAGAAGTTATAGACAGAGACTTGGAAAGAAAACTAGATAACCTGACTATTGCAACTGAGAGAGAAGGATTTTTATTTCAGATTAGAGCAATTCTAGAGAATTCTGGTGAAAAGTTAGAAAAAAGGTTTATTAAAGTTTTACTAATATTTTTGGATTGGGAAGAGGAGGATATAATGCAGAATGATAAAGCATATAGAATAAATACAAGATTTGTAAGAACATGAAATAAATAAGGGAAATTTTAGTGCACTATGTCAGGAATAAAACAAGGGAACACGTTTTGCAGCAGTATTGGAGACTGATAATATAGATGTAATTATTTTTAGAGGCATTTCTGTTAGAATTTTGTGTAAG
Source organism: Thermophis baileyi (assembly GCA_003457575.1). Lineage (NCBI taxonomy): Eukaryota > Metazoa > Chordata > Lepidosauria > Squamata > Dipsadidae > Thermophis > Thermophis baileyi. The sequence continues at coordinate 2,299,050 of QLTV01000601.1, read as the reverse complement.
AAAAAAGAACATTCTTTTTTGGCTAAGAGATCAAAGCAGAAAAAGACTCCATTTTGATGGGACAAAGGTGTGATTTTTACTTTTAAACAGAGATTTCAACTAAATTCTGTCCAGAAAGCAAGGGAATTTCTAGAAAAGTTTAAAGACAAAAACTACAATTGTGTACAAATGATAGACATGCAATTGCTAAGCATGTAAATGTTTAAACTTTTTACTGAAATTTAAAATAGGAGAAGAGTAACGGAAAGAATGTGTGATAAAGTGGGCTAAATTTGGCTATCATATACAGATGGTACAATGGAAAATATCTGGTTGAAAGGATTTAAACTTACACTGTTATAATTTAAAGAGAATTTTTATAAAATGATGTACTATTGGAATTATCTAGAATGTATAAAGGCACTTCAAATGTTCCTTCTTGTTCACAAGAAGGGACATTTTGTCATGCTTGGAGGATGTGTAAAAGAGCAAGAAAATTTGGATCCAAATGCACACACTGATTCAGAGGGTTTTAAAAATTAACATACAATTGAGACCACAGGTTTGTTTAGAAGGATAAAAAGTTGGAATAAAATTCATGGAGCCTTGTTTTTCTATATAACTTCAGCAAAATTATTGTATGCACAAAGATGAAAAGACTTGTCATTACCCACAATGGAGGAATGGTTGGTGAAGTGGATGGAACTTGCTACATTGACTTCTTTGACCAGAGGGGAAAAAAACCAATATCTATGCTTATTTTTCCAGCTGGGCTCCTTTTCAAATTTTGCATCATTAGAACTTGTTCCATCTAACTTGGCCCTTCAAGTCTCAAAATGTCTGTCTAATTCCACCCTGTGTCTAGTCACAGGCCGCATGAAAGTAGAGGACAGATTGTAGGCGATCCTACTCAATTATTGGCTCAAACTATTCCTTTGGTCTTGCTCCATTATCAATGAGAGATGACTTTCAGTCTGCTTACGTTTTTACTCATGTGGGGTATGAGCAAGCCAAAATACTTGTAGCAGGGAGGGCCGGTCGAGATTGGGGAGGGCCAGCCGAGATCTAGCTATGTGCTGCTCAAGCGATCCCATTTGCTACGAGGCAGCTTGGGCAGCCCTGATCCAGCATGCTGCATCCATACAGCGCTGAGGCAACCCTGATCACCACGTGTGACCCTGATCACTGCGGGGCAGGTAAGGGTGGCCACAATCTGCATAAAGTGGCCATGGAGTGCTTGGGCAGCCCTGAACACTGTACAGGCGATCCCAATTGCCATGGGGCAGCTTGGGCAGCACCAATCCAGCCGCATTGTTCTTGGGCAGTCCCAGACGTATGGGGAGGGCACTTGTCTGGTGGAAGATCACTTAGCAGGAGACCCACCAGAAATTGGGTGGAAGGGGTGGCCCAAGAAAGGATAGTGTAAAGAGGAGAGGTGCATGGCATGAAGGGGAGATCAAAGGAGGAGAGAAGAGAAGAAAGAAGGAAGGGAGACAGAGAGTGTGAGAGAGGAAGAAACTGGAGAAGCAGTGTGAGGGAAAAGGAGACAGCAGAGATCAGTGGAGAAAGGAGCAAAGTAAGCAGAGAAGAAGGCGAGGAGAGAAAGAGAGGTGGGAGAAAACAACACAGAACCAGGAAGGAGGAGAGATGAAAGAGGGGAAGAAGGGCTTACTGGCCTGCCCTACCACCATCCCATCATGTGGTCCCTGCTTGGTGGGGCTGCATGGGAAGCAATAGGGGCCAGAGAGAGGGAGAGAGAGACAGAGACAGAGAGGGGGGGGAGGGAGGGAGGGAGGGTGTTCTGAATCAAGCGTAGATTGGTTATGCTATCATCAGGCAGCTTAACACAGACGCAATGGTACATTCAATCAGATTATATTTTATTCTTCATGCATCCTCTGACAACACTCACGGTTATGTAGAAGTTCTTCTGAATCTACAGTCATAATCTGGAACCATCACAAATATTGTAAAAAAGGGTTAACGCTTCCCCGTCTCCTTGTTGCTACATCTTTTCCCGGTAGATTCTTGAAAGTGACTTCCTTTGGGATAGCGTACTTCAATTACTCCCGCCCCCCAGGCATACTTCAATGACCAATAAGAGTACACAGTTATGATCACATGGCATGGACTACATGGCATGGACTACATTCCCCAGAATGCTATGTCTTAAAGAGACAGTTCTTAATTCTAGGCTAAACCCTTGTTAAGCCAGCACAGAGGGAGAGAAAAGCCGGCAGGTAAGCAGGCAAGCCAGTGATCAGAGAAGGCACTAGACACACCAGAAGATAGCAGAGGTGAGCTGATCCAGGTGAGTGGGCAAGCCAGTATTCAGAGGGGACACCAGATGCACCAAAGAAAGTGGAGGCAAGCTGATCCACTGGAAGATAGTGGAGATGACCTGAGCTGGGCAAGTGGAGGCACTGAGCAAGTGACCAGAGCAGGCTGACAGCCAGGACAAGGGATGGAGCGAGAGACCCTGAGATGTCATGTGACTGACTGAGAGCAGGGAGAAACCAAATTGTCTGGAGGAAAGGGACAGAGGGATTCGGACGCTTGCGGCCCTTTCGGGGATAGCATAGCACTACACACTCATTAAACAGCATGTAGCAGACACAAAGCATCAAATGGACCTAGCCAGATCCCCAATTTTTATTGCCAGTGAATCATATAGTACTCTGCCTTCCCCATGGCATACTTAACTAATCTTCTTTTTTTCTTTTCTTTTTCTTTTTCTTACTTTATATAAGTTTGTATCTTCACTTTTTAAAAATCTTTAATAAAACTGCTCTAAAAAGATTTAGCTCTTTACCTTCTGCCATGTTTGGAGAGAAAGTCACATACTCTTGCAATTAACAAGGATCTCTATAAACTCCTTGAGATTAATTACTCCACCTTGTGAACTTAAAATGATTCTTGTTCCCAAATTATTTATTACATCAATATCCATACCATATTTTTTTAAAAAAACCAGTAATCTTCAGCAAGCAAGCAAGCAAGCAAGTAAGCAAGCAAGCAACCAACCAACCAACCGGCCCCTCTCCCGAAATTAGAAACAGAAAAAAGTCAACTTTCAGACGGGGAGATGGATTTAACTGGCTCAAAACTATGAATGAATAGTATTGAAATGCTACTAGCATTCCCATGACTATGTCTGTGAACTGAGATTGTCAGTATTATTACATGTTATACCAGAATGTTGTGATGAGCAAATTTCAAGCAAACAGAATTGTTGCAGAATCTATAGCTAATCATATCAAGGAAAATCAATATATTTCAGTTATATGGCTATGTTTTTTTTAAAAAAGAAAGAAGAGATTTATATCACACACATATGGCATAAACTCTAAACATATACTGTTAAAATGCTTGCATTATTGAAAGTTTATACTTATGCCCTTTTAACAGGTCAACAATCTTTTCCTGCTGTACAGTAGGTATGGGGACCCAATCCAAACTCTACCCCAAACCTTTTCTCTGGACTAAAACTATTACCAGCAACAAATCTGTGACAAGGCTTGCTTACTTAGATAAAAAGAAACATGAATTGCAACTTCTGAGTCAAGCAACTAAAGTTGGGGATAATTAATTTATCCCATTGCTTTCTAGAATTTATAACGTAAACTTACAGAAGTTCCTTCAGGAGAAAAGTTCCACGTAATTTAGCGGGGCTTATGGAAAATGTAAGTGTAAGACTGCAATGGTGATTATTGATTTTAGCTGACCAAGTCAATGAAAGCAATTTTTTTTTGCTCCCCCTAAGGTACATTTCTTTGAATTATGTGTCATTGTCAAGTAATATAATTGATTTTTTTGCTTTTATAAATAGATTGTTGGAATGTCTCCATCCATTAAAGTCTTTCTGATGATGAAATATATCATGGAGCCTACTGAACATTAATAATCTTTCTCTGTCCCTCTCACACTGTTCATAACCCATCTTTAAGATTCAGTTTGTATGGATATGCTACCAAGGCACATAATATAATGCTTAAGAGCAACATTCTGATCTCTAAGAACAATCAGAATAGTAGAAGGCAAATTGTTTTCACATGATAATTGGAGTATAATTAAAGATAAATTGCAAGCTGTAACTCAATGAGTTTCACTAGATTTAAACGTATTTTTTTGGGCACCTTACAATTTCTGAAAGAAGTCTTAAGATGTGCTTTTTTTTTTTTTTGAGAAACAGCTATATAATACCTCTTAATATGAAATATAATGACCACCAGGGATAGTATGACCATGCAAGAAATTTCAATAGTTTTTAGCTAGAATTTCATTGCCAGATGAGGCAGAATCCATATTGACCATTTATGCAATTTTCCTATAAAACAAGTCTGTGCCAAATTTATTTTACATTCCTACTTATAGCATTCCTAGTAGCAAAGGAATTATAAAATATGCAAGGTTGGCGAATGTATCTTCTCATGCTCTTATAGTACCAGCATATCTGGGAGGCCTTCATTCTCCTGATAGAAAGTGGAATTTGGGATATTAAGGTCTTATATATGCAGATTATTTTTCTTAGCAGTTGATTTGCTTTTGCATCAAGCTGCATGGAAGTTTTGAATTGACAACATGGCCAAATTGATTTCGGTTATGCCAAGAAAGAAAAGAAAACATATTTGACTATTTGATTGCTTTTCTTGATTACTGTTCCAATATTTTAGAGAGTGATATACTGAATATTTGCTTCCAGAAAATAAACATCTACAAGCAATAAAACTGTGTGCCATGAGCACAGATTTGACATTTTTAAAAAGTGACTTCTGATTTCCCATAACTGCCTTTAACAAAACCTAATGATTTTCTTTCTTAAAAAATGTATGGTATTAAACATTGAATAATACTTGAATAAATAGCTATTATTGCTATTTGTAAATTCTAAATAGCTTTCCAATTCACATAGGAAACTGAAAAATAAAGTAGGAAGAAACATAATTGAGGAAGGTATCTTAGTTTATATTATTATACTGATAATGAACGTTGATCAGAAACTGTGTTGCTGACAACACTGCATTATGGTGAAGCTGCCTCTCTAGCATTTGCATTATCCAAGGAGATAAAAGGAAAAGGTTACCATCCATAAGAGGCCTGTTTTATATATAATCAAACAGTGTAAATACCAGATCTTAATAACCACAGAATGCAATGATGAAGTGCCAACCCTGAAAAGCAGAAAGATTATCTTAGTATAAAGGCCAAAATTAATCAGCCTGGATAGACAAATTGGAGTGAAAGACCAAGGGCGAGACCAACATGAATGTCCAAGCTTCTTTTTTTAAAAAAGATCTTGATTTGATATAAAATAGGATATGGATTGCACTGTGAATTTCAGTGTTGAGGCTACAGAGACAAAATGCATGGAGAGATGGAGACATTAATGGAGCTGAAAACATCATCTATTGTGAACATGTCTAAAAGTAGAGTAGCATTTTTAGTAATGTTCTTGGTGTGAGTGGGTTATAGAGCAAATTCTCCTTCTCATTATCTTCTAAAAAGCAAATGTGAAAATCAAAGTTCAAGTGATATATTGACTGGGGATAGGAAACACCCAAAGTACTACTGAAAGATTTCCAAACACCCAAAACTACTACGGAAAGATTTCTAAGCAATACTTTCTATCTATATCAGCTACCACAGATGCCTCAACAATTATAGCAACACAGATGTTTTGGTATGGATGGACCCTCTTTTAGAAGCAATTACAGTATATGAATCAATCCTTTATACACACATACACACACACACACACACACACACACACGTGTTTGTGTGGGTAAAGGATTGATTCATTATAATTGCTTCTAAAAGAGGGTCCATCCATACCAAAACATCTGTGTTGTTATAGCTGTTGAGGCATTTGTAGTATCTATACTACAAGTTTTGTTAGTTCTTTAATTCTTGTTTTAACTGTTTTAACTGTTTTTAATGATTGAATTTGTTTATTTTTTGTGCTTTAATTGCTCTCTCTCTCTCTCTCTCTCTCTCTCTCTCTCTCTCTCTCTCTCTCTCTCTCTCTCTCTCCTATCTCTCACACACATCCATACATCCATCCAGAGGTGGGATTCTCATAATTTCCCTACCAGTTCGCCCAGCGTGCGCACGCTCGCTTCGGTCGCGCATGCACCTTCTGCGCCTGTGCATGGCCTTCTGGGCATGCGCTTTGCTCGCGCGTGGCTTGCACACATGCACGCGGCTTGAAAACGTGGCTAAATAGGATGGCATAGCACCGGGGTTATACTACCGGTTCGCCTGAACCGGTCTGAACAGGCTGAATACCACCCACCCATCCATCCATCCATCCATACATACATCCATCCATCCATCCATCCATACATCCATCTTTCCATCCAAACTTCCTGGCTTTCTTGTACAATTATAGTCAAGTCCCACTGAAATATTACTTTATACATTCATGTAGAATGTATAGAAATTACATTAAAGAATGTTGGTATTACTGTTGTTTTCAATTATTGTCACAATTGTATTCAAATATTGTCTTCATTCAGATTTTGTTTCTGTGCATTCACTTAAAATATAAACATGATAATGGACTTTTTATTTAGTTGGAATGTTTTAATAGTAATATATTTTGTTATTGCATAACACAGAGGGTTACATTTGCTCAAAGCAAACTTTGTTGATATGAGGTAATGCTACAATTAAAACACATTTAAAAACTGGCCTCAAGTTGTATATATAATGTAACTTCTCTTGACTTATTCTGGTCATGCAACACTTGCCTTCACATATTATTCAAAGACATATGAAATCTATGAATACACACACAAACATACACATAGAGGCACACATACACACGCATAGTGAGAGAAAGAGAGAGATTGATTGTTGACTAAGATATATAGTCAATATCCTATTCATCTTTGAAAAATGGAGATTAACAGAGCAGAGCAAATATGACAAGAAATGTACTGTGTTCATTGGTTTGATTTCTTAAATGAATAGGTTTCTTTTGCCCTCATATATTTTAACTGTTAATGTTCCAGAAGCTGGTCTTTCATGAGGAACATTTATAAAGTTGATGAACATAATTCAGAGATGTGGGTATTTGGATGGTAAAAAAACTAACTTAAAAGAGTTAACTACAGAAGTTAAGTTAACAGACCTTTATACAGTAAAAACATAAATCATGGGGAGATTTTGGATTTCTGGTGAATATGACAACCGTGTCATACCTCCAATCCTTGGTTCACTTTACCTTAAAGAAGAAGAAAGAACCGTGCCAAAGAACCCTAGAAATTGCAAAGGAAAACATTCTCAGATATTCTAATGGAATTTGTTGATGACATGAAGGAATGAAGGGAAGAGATGCTACCTAGAAATCCATCGGAGAAGAGAGGCAGAGGCCCCAAGTAGCTTAACAGAGAAAGGAGGAAGGACCTGCCTTATTATTATCATTTTTTTTTAGTTGTTAAAAGTGATGGAGGGAAGTTTGTACAGGTAGTCCTTGATTTACAACAGTTTTTTTAGTGACCGTTTGGAGTTACAACAGCAGTGAAAAAAACGACATGACCATTTTTCACACTTATGACCATTGCAGCATCCCCAAGGTCATGTGATTTACATTCAAATGCTTGAAAACTGGTTCATATTTATGACTGTTGCCGTGTCCCGGGGTCATGTGATCACCTTTTGTGACCTTCTGACAAGCAAAGTCAATGGGTAAGCCAGATTCACTTAACAACAGTGTTGCTAATTTAACAACTGCAGTGATTCACTTAACAAATGAGGCAAGGAAAGTCGTCAAATGGAGAAGAACTCACTTAACAAATCTCTCACTTAGCAACATAAATTTTGGGCTCAACTGTGGTCATAAGTCAAGGATTACCTGCATTTCAGACTTGCAATATTCTGTTAATGTGGCCTTAAAATAAAGTAGAATTGATTTATCTTGTTATGTGACCAGTCTGGTTTACCTGGGGGGGGGGGCTGACAGAATGCTGTAGTGATGTGGTGGGGGATGGGATTTTTAGTGTCCCAGGACTGAGAAGCAAAGGAAAGGGCATTTTCTGTCCCATGGCAGCCCAATCTACTATGACTTTCTGCAAGAGACTAGGGAAGTGCTCAGGGGTGGGTTCTGGATCCTTTTGCTGCCGGTTCGCTCAGGGTTGCGCCGTGTGCGCGCGCATGCTATGCACGTGCGCCCCCCGCAACAATCAAAAAATAGCTTCTGCGGATGCGCAGAAGCAAAAATTAGCAAAATCCAAGATGGCGGCGCCCACAGAGACACCGACAGAACTGGCTCCGTGATGTCATCACCGATTTACTAACGGTTCTAAAGAACTGGTTAGAACCAGTAGGAACCCACCTCGGGAGGTGCTGACTTTATCTGCCTTTTATCACCAGATAAAGATCTGACTTCTTGCTTTAATCTCAGGGCTGCTTGTCCACAGACTGACCATGCATTTGCCCCTGTCAAGCCTACTTGTTTACTGCTATAAGTTTTAAATATTTGTTTTCAACTTGGTTTCTTGTTTCATCTTGCTTTTATAGTTCTGAAGGCACCATGAGATCCTATAAATATTTTAACACATTGTTTCCTTTGATTTTGACAGTGCCGGCTGGCTTTGATGGCAGCTGTTCTGCAAGAACCCAAAGCTTGAGATTGCTTCAAGTGAGTTGATTTGTATTTATGTTGCTAAACTGCACTTTTGTGTCTCCTGTAGTCACAAGAATCCAGCTGTCAACTATTTAATAGTAGCTATTCATATCACTGTTGTTCTTTCTTCTGAGCAAGCCATTTGTTTCCAGTATAAGACAAAGCAGTTGTTCATAGGGTATTCTAAAAACTACTCATTTGATTAAAAATCAAACCATAAAAAAGAAAGAAAGAAAGAAAGAGAGAAAGAAAGAAAGAAAGAAAGAAAGAAAGAAAGAAAGAAAGAAAGAAAGAAAGAAAGAAAGAAAGACAAGATTTACAAAGAATAAATATCACCTAAATGTTTTTTTCCTTAGGTCAAGAAAGATGGCATCCCTAGTCATTGCACAAATAGAAATTAATTGTAAATAAATAAATAAGTAAATAAATCATTCATCAATTTTTACAGACATCAGCTTCCCTGCATAGATGTGCATTAGCTAGTTTAGAGGAGAAAAGACCTGCTCTAGTCTATTTTACGCCACTTTCTCTCCTGTGTCCAAAGCAAAAAAGTCTGTTACCAAAAATTGCCACTGAGCCTATCCATTATTTTGGGAGCTAAGAGGCTGCAAACACATACAGTTCAAGCCAAGGGTATAGGTAGAAGCAGAGATAAAGGAAGGTAGTGAAAATCATTAACAGATGACAGTAAATAAAATCTCAGTCCTAGGAAAGCGATAAGTGTAAAGAAGAGATTAAAAATATCCCCACACTGATTCTGTACCATATAAGAGAAGACAGAGGTAAACTAAAGCAAACTTTCAAAATTCTGCTATTGTATTCTACAGCAGAAATTCTTGTCTTGGGGTTCATGACCTCCAGAGGATTGTAGAAAGATTTCAGGGAGCTACCCGTAATACATTTAGATGCTGTCTGTCTGTCTGTCTGTCTGTCTGTCTGTCTGTCTGTCTATCTATCTATCTATCTATCTATCTATCTATCTATCTATCTATCTATCTATCTATCTATCTATCTATCTATCTATCTATCTATCTATCTATCTATCTATCTATCTATCTATCCATCTATCTGAAATTTACGTTCTCCTGGAATTGATTGATAAAGCAGTATATGCATTTCTGTATTACATGTTTTTTAAAAAAAATATTTTGATAACTGTATTTAGTTGGTTTCCTTTGTAATACAATCTATATCTAGATATTTGTTTTACATACTTAAAATATTATTTTTTCCTAAAAAGGGATCCATAGGTTTTGCCACACTTTCAAAGGGCTCCAAGGTACAAAAATGTTCAAAACCCCTGCCTAGTGCCCTACAACAGTAAAGCACAGTAAAAAAATATTCCTTGTGAGGTCTGATTCCTAACCTTTTCTATCTCAAAGAACTGGCACTGGATTCTCCATCCCTGGCAGTCAAACTTTAGATTTTTCATTGCTATGTTTCTGGCCCTGTTAATGAAACAAATACAAGTCAGTCAAATGATTGATCATTCTTAAATTAGTCATAGTAATCATCCTTGAACCATGAATGCCATTTAGCACTAAAATGCTGATCCATGGCCAGTTTATGATGGTCGTGTCTTGTTCTTGAAGATAATGAATAATGAACAATCAAATCTCTAATAGCTACCAATCAAATTATCGTTAAGAATAGATTTCAGGCAATACGAAAGAAAAAGCTGTTAGTAAAATAAAATGAATACAGCGCTTGTGGTAAACATTTTTTTTTTTAAAAAAAATCTTCAAAAATTGAGATCTGGACTTTTTAAGCTATCAACTGTGCCTTTAATATTGATTTCCTTTTTTTTTTTACATTAGATGTAGAACTGTTTTCCTCAAACAATCCCATACATGCCCTTTGTGCTGCACTTAACAATTGCTACATTTCTGAGCTTGTTTCCTCAAATGCTGTGTGACCTCTATTTCTGCAAATAACAATAATCAGCAGTTTTAATAGAGCTGCTGTGTTTTCAAAAAGAACAAAAAATGGCTTGGCTTAGTATAGTAGCTTTATTGCTGTTTTAGTTTACTAACAGCTTTATTTTTTTTTTAAAAAAAGGCACAAAATAACAAGAAAGATTATCCTATCCAGCTTTTCTCCCCTTCCTTTCTGACAAAGTCATCACTGTGTAGTGATGGGGAAAGAAAAGCCACATCAACTACTGCAAAGCTTAATACAATAAATAAGTACAGAGAGTCCCTGGCTACAATTGTGGTCAGATTCATAGTTGCTAAGTCATTACGGTCATGTCGACGCAGCCATGTGACTGGACCCAATTTTACAACATTCTTTGTGGTGGTGATTAAACAAATCATCACCAAAGTTAAGCAAATGCTTTGGTTGTAAATGTGAACCCATTCTTCCAAATGAGAGTCTTTTGCTGGAAACCAGAAATATACATCACAAATCATGCTCATTTGACCACAAGATGCTGCAACTGGCCATAAAGTTTAGCCGATTGCCAAGTGCCCAAAATACCATTGTGTGACTATGGAGAAGGTTGCACAATATTTTACACAACCTGAAGGGCTTTACAGTCCATAGAGCACACATCTTGGATCTGTCATAATTTTCAATGGTCGATAAGTTGAGGACTATTGGTGAATATATTCCTGAATGTATTATTTGATCCTGAAAGATAAAACAAATCTGTTGGGGAGCTAAAGAAGAGCAGAAGTTTCTCCAAGTCTCCAATTAATGGGAACAAAAATTATAAAAAGTGCATCCCCAGTTCTGGCCTCATATAATGACTCCTAAGCTAATTGGGGGCTAGGAGAGAGTAATGGATTCATAAGTAAAACATGATTTGAAAAGTACACAAACCAAGAAAAGTTTTAAAAGTACTTTTGCTAAGCAAGCCCATTGTGATTGTGTAGCTCACATCTGATTAATCATGATGCAAAATTGCCTGGAAACTATTTGAATGTCCTAATTAGTTGTCCTGTAAGATTCACATTCTAAATGAAAGAGCAAAAAAGAACAAGATTGCCCCTGAATTTCAAACAGTATTTTTATAACTTGAGTCAAGTTTAAGTGAGAGTTACAGTATAATCCCCTATGGGCTCTAGTATCAGAGAAACACTGGCTTATGTAAAGAGATCTTCAAAGTGAAAATAAAACATATTCTCATTAGCCATACAATTGTCACAATAATAAATACAGAGATCCCCAAAGGAATACAGTGACGATTTGCTGAGAAAGAAAAATTACCATTCACCTGAGATGAAAACTATATTCACCCTCTAGCTTGAAGGTAAGCTACCCATTATTTTCTGCCCCATTTTTTAAATGCTTGGCTCTGACTCTTCTGAAATTGTGTTCCCGGATCTTCATCATGTATCTATCTTGGATGTGTCATATATATGTGTGTCATACATGTGTCAGAATGGTCAAACAATTGGCAACTCCAAATCTCAACCAACAAATGTTCTGTCTTACACATTGGCAAAAAAAAAAAATCAGAACACCAAATACAAGCTGGCTGGATATGATCTTGTAGATGACCCTCACTCTGTCAAAGACCTTGGAGTTCTCATCTCAAATGATCTAAGCGCCAGAGCTCACTGTAACAGCATTGCCAAAAAGGCATTAAGAGTTGTCAACCTAATCTTGCAAAGTTTCTTTTCCGGTAATATTGTACTGCAAACTAGGGCATACAAAACCTTTGCTAAACCAATTCTCGAATACAGCTCATCTGCCTGGAATCCGCACTGTATACAGGACATTAACACAATTGAGTGAGTCCAGAGGTATTTCACGAGAAGAGTACTCCACTTCTCTGATTGCAATAAAATACCTTATGCCACCAGGCTTGAAATCTTAGGCTTGGACAACCTAGAACTACGCCGCCTACAGTCCAACCTAAACGTAGCACACAAAATTATCCACTACAACGTACTACCTGTTAATGACTACTTCAGCTTCAACCACAATAATACACAAGAACACAATAGATACAAACTCAAGGTAAACAGCTTCAAACTTGATTGCAGAAAATATGACTTCAGTAACAGAGTGGTCAATGCCTGGAATACACCACCTAACTCTGTTGTTATATCCCCAAACCCCCATAACTTTAACCTTAGACTGCTACTGTTGATCTCACCCCATTCCTAAGAGGTCTTTAAGGGGCGTGCATAAGTGCACCAGCGTCCCCATGTATTTGAAAAATATGTACTCGAAAAATATGTACTCAAAACTATGTTTGTACTTATTATATACTCATATTAATATTTATACGTTAC
>QLTV01000601.1:2259871-2273600 GCA_003457575.1 Thermophis baileyi | reverse complement strand
AAGAGTCTGTGTGTGTGTATGTTCCAGCATAACTCTGGAACGCCTCGAGCAATTTCAACCAAACTTGGTACACAGATGACTTACTCTCTGGAAAAAAATACTGTGGGAGTAAGACACCCCTAACACCCCTCGGTGTGTGTGTGGGTATGTGTGTGTTTTCCAGCATAACTCTGGAACACCTGGGCCGCTGAAATGAAAAGGAATGAATTATATCTATAGTGTCAAATCTAAGTACTTTTGATAGTGTGCATTTTGGATTCAAGTTCTGTTAAGATACAGCCTGTTGTGCCTTAAAATGGCTTCTACTGTACAGCACAGTGCAGTTGCCATGGTAATGGCTTCACAGTACTCCACAAGCGGGCTCCCTCTGGTAAGGGGGATTGGTTCTTAAAAAACCAACCAAACAAAAAACAAAAAAACCCAAACAAATAAAAAATAAACCCCCTAGGCCCTCAGCTTCAAGCAAAGAGGGCAAGTTGTCGGGGGAGGTGCCTGCTAATGCAGATAATCACCTCAAAGGCTGTTCCCTGTTGTCTAATTCAGGATTGGGATAAATAAATACCCGGGCAACGCCGGGTTATCAGCTAGTGACAAATGAAAGGACCGAAAGAATTGGGCCAACTACTTATCTACTTCTGATAAGTAAATTGAAAAAGATACCCTTTAAAAAAATATCCATTTGGTGAGTATTCCACACTGGTTTCCACACTAGTGTGCATATTTTTATATAAGAATTACGTATTCTATAAAAGATAATAGGAGATAATTGTACTATGCAGCCAGTCATTTAATGGCCTTTTAAAATACTTGTAGCAAAATGAGTGCTGATAACTCTCTGTGTGTATATGTGGGGGAGAGGGGGGGAGAGAGGGGGGAGGGAGAGAGCGAGAGAGCGAGGGAGGGAGGGAGGAAGAGAGAGAGAGAGGGAGGGGGGGAGAGAGAGAGGGAGAGAGTGAGGGAGTTGCTCTTCGAGGAGAGAGAGGGAGGGAGGGAGGGGGGGGGGGGGGGAGGAAGGGAGAGAGAGAGAGAGGGAGGGAGAGAGAGAGGGAGAGAGTGAGGGAGGGAGGGAGAGAGAAAGAGATGTGGTATGGATATAGCAAAAACTCTTTTACTTTTACATTTGTATTAATATTTAGTGGTTACCTCTACAAAGGAACCATGTTCTATCAGCAATTATTCTGAATACAAGATGGTTTCATAATTACATCTGTTTTCTTCTTTTAAAAGGAAATATTCAAGGTTTATTTATCAGGATATAAAATAGTTTCCAACTGCAGCTTAGTGAGGAATCCAGACTAAAAAGGCAGTCACTTTGATTAATTTACAAATGAAAAGAGAAATGATGATTAATATATAATGCTATTGTGAGAACTTTAAAGAAAATTATTGAATCAGACTTAATACTTAGCATCTTCTATTTGCAAAAAGATGAAGAAAAAAAATCACTGACTTTGTCCTGAAGTGAGGAAAGCAGGATGTACTTCTTTATGAAGCTTTAATGCACACCATAAAAATTACATCATTTATTATATATGAAGTCCCCTTTCACTTTTGACTTTACAATGAGATAAAATGAAAACTTTGCTTTAATTCCTTTGTCAAAATGAGAAGTATTGTGTTAAAAAAGGAGAAGAAAAGCATAAAATTTGATTAAAAACTTTAATGGAACACTTTTATACTCCTTGGTTGTTTTAATATCATACATGTTAAGAGACTAGTATTATAGATTATCCACTAGGAATATGCTATGAGGAGGAGATGTGAACAATAGTTTCATAGCTATATCTCAATCCCATCAAGCATAATGATTAGCCTTTGGACATCATTTTCAATGGCAGAGACACTTATCTGTATTTAGACAGTATGACATATGTGCCTTCACCTGCTCATGCTATAATAACTTTAACCCCGTAAAGCTAATTTCTGCAATGAGAATAGAATTATATTTTATTGAAATAGGCTATAATAACAGAATCTTTAAAATCTTCCCTTCCCTGCCTCTTACACCCCAGAAAATAGCTGGGGAGTAGAGGGGAGCAAGAGCTATTCAGAGTCTCTTTATAACACTATCCTACCTTTCTGGACTTCACACATTGTTCTACTGCACCTGGAGTTTGTCTAATGGCCAATGGATTCTTTATCCAAGGTCATCTCCCTGGCTGTCTGCAATGACTCACAGTTATGTGCTCATAAACATCAGATATAGACAACCCACTGAACCAATTTGAAGATATCTCATTAGCATTGTCACAAATGCCTGCCATGGGGGATATAATTATTTCCCAGAAAGCAAATGATGATGTTATCTCCATCACATTCTGAAGTTCCTCAAAATAGTCTTTTCTAACCCACCCTCACTTTTCTGCCATGGAAAAGGGACAAGCTTCCAAACAAAGTAATAAATGATAGCTGTCACTATTTTATTTTGATACTGAAGCATTTTTATATAAAAAAATGTATGCTGATATGTGGAATTCTTTATTAGTTATATTATTTAAATAATTTATCATCTTAATGATATTAAAATAAATTAATAATTAAATAAATAAGTAAATGTTAGAGGTAGGTAAAGAACCTAATAGATATCAAGAAAAGCCTTTATGAACATATGGTACCCTGGGTATTATCCTCAGAGGTGGGTTTCAGCAGGTTCTGACCAGTTCTGGAGAACCGGTAGCAGAATTTTTGAGTAGTTCAGAGAAGCGGTAGCGGAACTTTTGAGTAGTCCGGAGAACTGGTAAATACCACCTCTGACTGGCCCCACCCCCATCTATTCTCTGCCTCCCGAATCCCAGCTGATTGGGAGGAAATGGGGATTTTGCAGTAACCTTCCCCTGGAGTGGGGAGGGAATGGAGATTTTGCAGTATCCTTCCCCTGGAGTGTGGTGGGAATGGAGATTTTACAGTATCCTTCCCCTGCCACGCCCACCAAGCCACGCCCTCCAAGCCACGCCATGCCCACCAAGCCACGCCCACAGAACCGGTAGTAAAAAAATTTGAAACCCAACACTGATTACCTTCCTCATCTGGATGCAGTTAAATATATATACAGAACCCTCTCTATGGTAACCAAATTTGCTAAGGGCAAACAAGTCTTTCTTTTATACACTACAATGCATAGAAACCTGGCTGAGGTATATCTAGGCCTTACCAGATGCCCACATCTTTTCATCATTGTTTGACATATGGGAGAGTTTCAGGTCAATCTACTTACTGACACTACACAAATAGCTGTTAAGGATAGCCCAGTAAACTACTTTAGTTAATAAATGAGACAAATGCCCAGCTATATTATGCAGCAAATAGCTCAAAAACATAGCTAATATTTGCATTGTTTCAAATACAAATGAACAGTATTTCCTAGTTCAATTAATACTTTCTTCATAAAAACAATGCAGAATTTAAATGGTGTCATGTATAAAAAGAGCACCAAAATAAATTTACTGCAATGGTTCTTTTAGCAACTTCAGAATTTTAGAAAAAGAAACTTAAAATTTTATAGTGACACCTATTCCTATAATAATATTTATTCCATTTTGTTTCTGCCATAAATAACACTCACACACCTGTGTTTGGAGGCTTTAGTTGAATGAGGTAATTTTTCCACAATGTAGTAGTCTCTTGATCAATTATAAATGAGCCAAAAAAATGTCAAGGCATATTTTATTTTTATAATATTGGATTTAGAGGATTCTTTTCTACAAGTTATCTTTCAACAACTGGAATTTTGATAATGATCTAGAAAGAGCAGATTACATCTTTGAAAATATTTCTCAAGGGGAATCAATTTAGTAGTTCAATTTTTCCACAAGGTCAAGTATAGATAAATTTTTAAAGAAAGCATCCTAATTTAAATTAAAAACAGTAAAGATGCTTATATCAATTTTCTTAGATAAATATATTATTAAAGTAGGCAGACATTGTTCTCAAAATTATTTGCTAATAGCTACTAATTAAACATGAAGATTCAGCTATAGAGACAAGTAGAAATTAATGAGTGTTCCCTTTGAAATAAATTTATCATGGCACACAAAGACAAATCTCATTGCTTGACTTAACATTGCCCTAGGTCCCACATATTAATTAATTTTCTGGACATCTTATTTGACTGACAGGAAAAACACAATTGCTTAGGTTCCCCTACAACTGCAAAGAAAAAAGCTATGTGTCAACATATACTTATAAGTAATTTTGGACATTATTAATGCAAATGGCATGCCTATTATGAGAATCACAGTTGAGAATCATGTTGGATTCAGTAGGAAGTAACATTTAAGTTAAGCAAAACCTGTAGATATATCTGTTGACTACTTCTCAGGAAGCTCTCAGTAGAATGTAAAATCTATCTGAACAGAACGTCTGCATCAATAGAGGGAAACATCATATGAAGAAATTTTATCCAAAGAGAAACTTTGACATTCTTCCATCTGTCTAATTGTTCACTGATATTGCAACAATATATGCATATCACTGATTTGACCACTACATTTTAAGTTATTCAGTACATTATGCAATGCAGAAAATAAAGCAATTAAAACACTAAGACCAAAACAAATCATCCAATTAAATATAGGGCATTTAGACTGAATAAATATTTAGCATAGCCATATAGAGCTGTGGGTAATAGTGTCTTGAAATTATTCAGTATATTTATGATTGGAGGAGACAGTTTCATTGCATTTCTTCAGAAAGAGAAATCTGCCAGTTCTTTTTTAAGTACTGGCAGAACACTCTGTTCTCTCTTTCTCCCCACTTTTCATATTAATTTTATTGCTGATACGTTATTCGTTTATCTTTCTGATGTATGTGCCCTTTTTCTTCTGAGAGATCAAGATGGCTTACATGAGGATATGCCAGATATAACAAATTGTGAGTTAAGTTAGGCTGAAAGGAAATGATTAGCTCAAAGTCACCAAGTGAATTTCCAGTAGACCTGGGAACTAGCAACTCTGTTGATATCTTTTGCATCTTTCATAATGCCCTAGATCAGTAGTGGGTTCTAAAACCTGTTGCTACCGGTTCGCGCGTGCGCTCACGCACGACGCTTTTGCGCATGCGCAGAAGCGTCCTGGGCGGGTGGGCGGAGCCTCCCACCGCTGCCGCTACTAGTTCGCAGAACTGGGCCAAACCGGGAGCAACCCACCACTGCCCTAGATCTACCATCATTAAAAAGTCTCTTAGAAATGGTGCCTATGGCAAAACAGTGATAGAGAATGTGTATGTCACAAGCTGAACTTTTTTATTTTTGTTGCAAGAAGATAGAAAAAAAGCAAAGTTAAAACTCAGACATTCTCTTAGAAAATTATATTTTAAGAAATTCGGGCCTGCTCTATGTGTTACAATTCACGCAATGTATAGACTGGCCCTTCAATGACTTTTGCCAAATCAAAACTACTAAAAATTGAGCCTTAGAAAATTAAAATTGGTGCTTGAAATCAAGATTTGCCTCTTGTGAATCAGAAGTTTACACTTATGAAGGGGGCTCAACTGGGCATGTAAAAGAAAACCGGTCACAAATTCAGTGGGAGCAGAATGGGATAATTTTCCAAATTAGAATCCGTCATAGCTTGGATGGATGGATGGATGGATGGATGGATGGATGGATGGAATGGGCAGCACTTAATGATGTCTTTAGCATCTATCATTGTTCATTCAAAAAAAATCACTTAGTAAAACATAAATGGAAAAGAGCCATTTAAAAATGTTTGGGCAAGTTGCCTACTAAAAAAGTCATACACAAAAGATAGCTGCATTAAACAGTATGTATTAATGAAACTTCAATTTTTTTATTACGGAAACAAGAGTACCATACTTTGTATATTAAGAAATTGCTAAGAACAACAGATGCAGATTATTTATCTTTTTTTAAAAAATATGCAGCACTGATACAGATCAGATTAGACTGACATGCAAATCCTGAGTTTCAACGACATAATCTGCAAATACAGTTATTCAGTAGAGACCTGCTGTTTGAAGATCAGAAAACAAGTAATAAAAGTAGTGAAAGCAAGTATAGCCACTCTGCAACTCAACCAACAAAATAAGAAACTCCAACCAAAAAAAAGTATCTAAAGTAAAGTATCTAAACTGAACACAGTAAGGAACTAACAAAGGGTTTAGAGACAAGTCTAGCCACTCTGATACTCAAATAAGAAAAATGAGAAACATCAATTAAAGGAAGAAGACTGAAACCAAACTGAATATAGTAAGGAACAATTAACTAACCTAAAAAAATGAACCTTTAGAGAAAGACTGATGTCACTCATAGAAAAAAAATCAAATCCAGTCTAGTATAGTCCAGCCCTACTGATGCTAAACAATTTTGTAACTTCTCCTTGGAAGAAAGTGAGCAGATGCATGGAGAAGGGATATAATCAAATGTACCAATTGCAGAAAAATGTTGGACAGGCACCACCACCACCAGATGGAATCATAACTGACTGACAAACATGTTGTCCTCAATGAAACTATATTGAGGAAAGTTGGAGTACCTCAAGGTTCTGTATTAGGCACAGTACTCTTCAACATCTTCAGAAACCATTTAGATGAGTGAATAGAAGGGAAACTCATCAAATTTGCAGATGACACTAAACTGGGCTGTATAGTCAACATGTTAAAAGATGCCACAAGGGTGTTGACAGACTTGACCATTGGGCCCTATCCAACAAAATGCAATTCAGTGGTGAGAAAACTAAGAAAAGCAATAAAAGCCAAAGGCACAGATATAGAATAGGTGGTACTTGACTCAACAGCAGTAGTTCTGAGAGAGATCTAGGAGTCCTAGTGAACAACCAGTAAAATATGAGCCAGCAGTGTGCTGCAGCTGCCAAAAAAGCCAATACAATCATAGGTTGCATCAACAGAGGGATAGCATCAGGGTCATGTGAAGTGTTAGTACCGCTTTATATTGCTTTGGTAAGACCCCACTTGGAATACTGCATTCAGTTTGGGTCACCACACTATGAAAAATATTTTTTTTTCCCATAAGACATTCTTATAGTCTTGCTGCTATTTTTTTCAGCCACCTCAAAATAGAAACATAACTACTGGAAGAACATTATGCTGTGATATCCTCATTCACTCACTCACTTTATACCCTTCCTCTCCATATAACAATATTTAAAGTAAATGACATTAAAAAAAAAGAAAGCCAAAAAGAGAAAGAAAGTTCCAAAAGTGAAAGCAAAAATTAAATTAATGCTAAAATTAATTGCCAATTAAAAGCTTCTCAAAGAGATGTATCTTCATAGATATTTCTGAATACTGAAATGGGAGGAGGAACTTCTGCAGTGCATTCCATAAATGGGCCTCTAGTAGCAGCAACTACTTCAAAAAGTCCACTCCTACAGCTTTATAACAGTTGGACAGGCTCATATAGGAAAGATTTGAAGGTGGAAATTAAGAACAAATGCTTCATTTATCTCCAGGAGGGAAAAAAAATCAAAGTCTTTAGTTTGCTTTTTAAGGACTGAGACCATTCACTGCAAAAGCTATAATAGAGTTGAAAGGGGGAAATTAAAAACAAATTCAAAAGATGTGGGGTCACAGGAAAGTGGGAGCTGTCACTAGTTGAATGCCAGGTTTATAGCTCTTTATGGCAGGTACTCAAGAAGACTCTTTGAGAGAAATCTCAGCTTGCAAGCAGAGTTTATGGAAAGCAATTCATTAGATAGCTTGGTGCCAATAGTAGCCACTATATGGAGTGACTGTAACGTAAGTGCCGGAACATTTCCTTGGCCTAATGCTTTGCAAATTATACCTTCTAAGTATAAATCAGCTTTCAGAGAATTGAATGCACCTTCATTGAAATGAGATAAAGTATATCTGCTAAAGTAGCACCAGGGAGTTATATACAAATATATATTGTTTGATATAACTTCGCTCAGTGTAAATGTAAGGTTTTTCAATTAAAATGTATTATATCAAGTGAAAAAGTATTTTAAAAAAATTAAAAGATCACCACTACTCTAAGAGTGCTCATGGGTATAAATTAAATGCAAATTAGGAAATTTTGTAAAGAAAATATTCATTAAGATGGCACATGTCTATAATCATTTGACAGCTTTATGTCATTATGGAATATATTCTGTTACAGTAGATATAATGTTCATTATAATGTTCATTCCGGCAGGCTTGGGGCCGTTGATCTCGCTTCTGTAATTGGCGAGGTCCGGCCATGAAACGGTGTGTATGAGTTTTTTAACTGTTTTTAAATGTTTTTATTATGTTTCTTTTAATGGTTTTTTATATTGTTGTGAGCCGCCCAGAGTCCCTTGGGAGTTGGGCAGCATACAAATTTAATAAATAATAATAAATAATAATAATTTTTTTTATGGCAATTGATAGTCCCTTTTCAAGTGAATATTATGGAATAATGTTAATGTTAGTAGCAGTCCTAAAAACAAACAAACAAGACTTAGCCCTTTTCCAAGATTCCCTCTGCTGTTAACATTCACTGTTGTTCCAAGCCATCTTTTACCAAATTGATCACAATTGTTTCTAGCTATTTCATCAACCTTACAATTGTTTGGCTTTGTTTTTGGAAATGATGTCAATTCTTGGAGGAGGAAAAGACTTGTGGTTCCTTCTCCCTCCTGCCTTTGTTTAGATGAAATGAAAAAACTAAGCCACAGTATTTGTTTATAGGGGGGAAAAACTGGAAATTCAAAAATAAGAAAAATACTATTGTATCATGTCTTGATCACAGAGTAGATAACTTCAATCTGTGGCATAATGAATTCATTTTTTTAGTTAATTTGAGTTCTCATGTTAGATTTAATCAGGGGCATTTGCAGGTACAGACCCTGGCTTCAAAATGGCAGCTAGGACCAGAAACTAAAAGCCTTCTGTCTCTGCAATGTTTTTCAAATTGTTTTTAAAGTTTTAGTTGTGCTTTCTTAAATGTTCTGAAAACATTTTCTAGAATGTTTTCTAAGCTCCGAAGCAGAACATTTGCATTTTTTTATTTATTAATTTTGTATGGCACCACAAATATGGGATACTCAGGAGATCACAAGAAAAGAACTACAATACAATAAAACAGCATAAAAATAAGAAAAATAAATACAATAGATTGCATCAACTGGAAACATTCAATTTTTCCTCCCTGGAGAAAAGCTCGATTTTGTTTTTCCAGAAGGTGGATTATGTTGGTGATGGATGAATTTTCAATAGGCCTGCTGAATCTCTCTCTCCTCTTTATCCTTCTCTCCCTCCCATTCTTTATAATATTTGCCTGAGGAAAAGCTCTTTACAGTATGTCTATGGAATGTCTCAATCATCCATGTCATGGTTGTCTCAGGTTCTTTTTCCAAAACTTCCTTAGTTTTTCCTTTGAAAACATTTTGCTTCTTCAGAAGCTTCTTGGATGAGAAGTGAAATGTTTAAAAAAAAAAAAAAAAAAACCCAAGAAAGTCCATTTTTCTTTCTTATTGAATAAAAAATAAAAAAAAAAAAAAAAAAAAAAAAACCCAAGAAAGTCCAGTTGTCTTTTGGAATAAGCACCTTTAGGACAACCGTGTCTCTATGTTTTACAAGGGAAATAGTTTATTTTTTCTTGCACAGTGATTCATATGCAATACACATTTGTGTTTCAGCATCCATGCAGTAGATTACAAGATAGGGTGAGGGGAAATTTGAGGTATTAGATGCCAGACGGAGACTAAACACACTCCTTAACTTCTTATAGAGTATTTGTTGAAGACAGCAGTAGCCAAGTCTGTAACAAACACAGGCAATTTATAAAATTCCAATATTGCTGAATTACAATTCCCAATAGCTCAAGAAAGAATGCCTAACAGTATTGAATGTTGGGGGCTGTCATTCAGTAACATGAGTCATTGAAATCTAGCACATCCGGTGATTTTTCTTGTCTGACCTCTTATTCTTTTAATTTCACACCCTCCCACTCCACCTCTAGTCTGGCACTTTGAATGAATCATTCAATCCAGCTACTTCTTAGTTATTCCAAATGCTTTCACCGAAAAACATCACTAGATCTAGGCACCTGGTCCATTCCAAAGACTGGAATTAAGTTGCTGTCCATGCATAGAACGGGAAGCCATCTGTCTGCTCAGACTTGAAAATGGTTTTGCATGAGTCATGGATTATATGAATATATGGCTGCACATACTTTACATTCAGGTCTACTCTGCTTTTTACGCCTGCTCTGAGATTGGACCTGAAGCATTATTTATTAACTGTGAAGCTCCCAGCCCATGATACAAACAAACAGAAGATGTGGCAAAAACACAGTCTCCATGACAGATGAAATGCCTCTATATTGGGGCGAAAAGGAATTGATGAATCTGATCTAAGCACATCCATTAAGTTCAAATAGGGAGATGCATACCGGATGCACGCTCATTACTCTTGTTCTTGCCAGATTGAGCAGTTAATATAGTTTTCAGCTGTGTTAAGTTGATTTTCCATGTGATTGGATGTCTGGATAAAAAATGGTTCTCAATAATTCATACTGAGTGTGATGCATGCCTAAGGAAATATGTATAAATCCCACTTCTTCATATCTTACTAGTTAAGCTGGCAAGGTTGGAGGAAGTGGGGCAGGGTCAATGCACATAGATGTATTGGGGGAAGGATATAATTGGTATCTCTCTGACTTCACTTGCCTTGCTCATTCTTAACATTTGAACTGGCTTAGCATTAGTTTATCAGTGGAGTGTAGCAAAGTTTTGGGGGAATCTTGAAACTCCATTTTAAATATTTAGGGGGTCCTATGACATGGCTTCAAATGATCCAATCTTTGAAATCTCCTTTATAATGTCTTATTCTTAACTGTGCCTACTATATGTAGATTGATGCGGATTAATGATTATTCCTATGTATAGAATCATAGAATCTCATATGGCTAGAAGAGACATTGGAGGTTTTCTAGTCCAACCTTCTGCCCAAGGCAGGAGTCCTTATGCCATCCTGGACAAATGGTTGTCCAATCTTCTCTTGAAAATATCCAGCAATGGAACATCCACAACTCTGGGAGATAGATTGTCCCACTGATTAATTATTCTCACTGTCAGGAAAATTTTCCTTAGTTCTAGGTTGGATCTCTCTTTAATGAGCTTCCACCCATTGCTTCTTGTACTGCTGTCAAATGCTTTGGAGAATGTGTCAACCAGTGGTGGGTTTCTACCAGTTTGCCCTGGTTCAGGCATACCAGTAGTGGCGGTGGCGGGAGGCTCTGCCCACCTGCCTAGATGTCATCATGGACGTTCTGAGCATGTGCAGAAGCGGCACACGTGTGCACATCTCCGAACCAGTAGCAAAGGTAAGTGAAACCCATTACTGGTGTCAACCCTCTCTTCTCTGTGCAGCCTATTAAGCACTGGAAGCCAGCTCTCACGTCACCACTAATCCTTTTCTCCATTAAGCTAGATAGACCTAGTTCCCTTCATCATATGGTTTAGCCCCAAGACCTTTTATTATTTTTGCTGATCTTCTTAGCACTCTTTCTAAGGTCTCAACATCTTTTTGGTATTGTGGCAACCAGAACTGGATGCAGTATTCCAAGTATGGCCCTCACTAGTGCATTATAGAGCAGTACAGATAGTCCTCGACTTACAACCACAATTGAGTCCAAAGTTTCTATTGCCAAGTGAGGTATTTGCTAAATGAGATTTGCCCCATTTTACAACCTTTCTTGCCACAGTTGCTAAGTGTATCACTGCAACTGTTAAGTTAGTAACACAGTTGTTAAGTGAATCCGGCTTCCCCATTAGACTTTGAAGGTTGCAAAAGATGATCACATGACTCCAGGACAGTGAAACCATCATAAATAGGAGTCAGTTGCTGAGCATCTGAATTTTGATCACATGACCACGGGATACTACAACGGTCGTAAGTGTGAAAAAAATGGTTACCTTTTTCAGTGCCGTTGTCACTTTGAACAGTCACTAAATGAACTGTTGTAAATTAAGGACTACCTATACTATCACTTCTCAGGATTGAAGAATATTGGATGCAAAGGCAATGCTTGAAATATATTGGGTGGAAATAGTTATTTATTACTATCAGAGAGCTTCCTAAATCAGGTTGTATAAAAATGCAGATTTTACATGCAGTCAACCTGCCTCAATTTTAAGGTCCTAACAATTCCCCAGAGAGAGTGTAGGAGGGTTGTTGTTGTTGTTTTGCTCACAATGGTTTGGATTTTTTTCTGAGGTGCATCTCTACCCCTGCAAAACAAAAAGAAAAAGAAAACTGGCTTATTTGGAATACAGCAAAGCCTGATCCAACTCTCAAACTAATAGAGGTTTTGCACTCCAGTGCAATCATTTGTAGTTCAGGATAGATTTCATACACTGTGGACTGCCAAATATTGCTGAGCAACAACTCCTATAGTGGAGTCTGAATGGCTAGTGGTGATGCAAGCTAAGAACAAGCAAATATAGAGGAGCACAGATTCATTCCCATTTTTGACTCAATAATGTCAGCACATTTATTTGGTCAGTTAACTGGTGAATCAGTTTTACAAAGGGAGGAAGAAACTCCTATATTGTACTTTACAGTTTCACTGCATCTAATATCCTTGGGAAATCTAATATCATCAGAGTTATGAAAGGAAAAATCATGTAGAGATGTCTTGTTTGGCTATTGGCAGTGCTTTCTGAAAGAAACCAAAGATAATTGATTTGTCTTTCAGCCAACCACACAATATTAAAATGTAGCAATGCTGAGTATGCTAAATTTAAAGTAATATACACTACAGAAAGTTGCTTCAAGTGGGAAAACAAATAGAATTGTCGATGCCATAACTTTATGACATTCAAGAACTCATGGAAAGTTTGAAATCTGTTTTAGAAAATCTTTTAGAGCAGTCTTGAACTGATATTTTTTTAAAACATGTATGATTTCTTTCTCATTCCCAGAATGGGTAAAAGAGAGGAAAGTAGGGATGGTTTAGGCTTAGTGACAGAGAATTTTTATTTTTGTCAAGGATGCTCAAATATAATCAGTATCAATAATCTTGTTAACAAAGAGCTACTGATCTGAAATGGCTTATAATTGGTTAATTACCAAGATTTGTGGAGCTAAAACTGCATAGTTCAGAAAAAGGGGAGAGATTAGGAAGTACAAAATATGTTATCAGAATTGAAGGTGTTCTTATATTAATCTTGCAACTTGCAGATTTATAGAGATTATAGTCCCCAGGGTTCTTAATCAGCATTTATCCATTACTACAGTAGCCAAGTATATTTGAATAGTGGGCAAACTATCTTTAATATTGTTCAATATGTCTGAGAGTCAAGGGCAATAGGAAAAGCTGCCTCTTTTTCATCTGTGTTACTTCGTGTTTTCACCCATAGATTTGTTCTCCATTCATCTTTGATTTTAAAATCTGTGTATCACAGATTTTATCAAGACACAAATAGAAACTCCAGTGAAAAATTATTTCACCCGTGCACATTATTTTGAATAGTGAAGACTGGGTGATCTTCTATAATTATGTGCAAAGATCTGATTATGCAAATATGCTTGAGGCGGTTCATAAAATCAGTAGCTGTATATTGTCATAAGGCATAGGACATCAGTTAATAAGACTTATAAGTCTTATATAAGTCTTATGATAAGTCACTATAAATAACAAGCATGTATATGCTATGTGTTGCTATGTATTGCCGCTGATTTTATCCTTTCCTTCTTTCCTTTCCTTTCCTTTCCTTTCCTTTCCTTTCCTTTCCTTTCCTTTCCTTTCCTTTCCTTTCCTTTCCTT
>QLTV01000601.1:2237379-2249879 GCA_003457575.1 Thermophis baileyi | reverse complement strand
CCTCCCCTGTGTGTTTATGTGTCTGTGTCCAGAGAATTAAAGGACAGATCCTGAACTGCTTCTGACAAGGGACTGCACATTTTAAAAGAGATTTTATGAGGCCCTTCTGAGGACATCATACAATAGAAATAATGTTTAAAGATTACAAATGCTGAGCAGGGAATTACAGGCAGTTTTAAGGCATAAAGGGGAGTATCTAAAGTCTTACATTAGTTTAAGGCAGTTATTTTTTACTCTAAACCTTCAATAGCCAAAGAATGAACTGAAAATATTGGCTCTGCCTACTCTGGGCTTCTGTGGAAGCCATAAGAGAAGATCTAGAATTTATAACTAGTGGTCAAACAACTATGTATTTTTAAGCAACTTCTAAAGTCCCTTCTAGTTAGCAGATTGCTTTTCTAAAGAAAATCTATTCCACCAGCAGACTCACAGGTTGTTTCATTCTCAAGATACCAGTTATAATAACTTCACTCTCAAGGTACCAGTTTCATCCAGTAATCCTTATAAATTTGAAGTTCAAAAATACCCACTCCAGTAAAACTGTAGTCTCACTAGCTTAATGTCCACTATGGCATGTAGAACTCTATATAGATGTCAGGTTTTTCTTGACAATGCTAAACTGGAAGCAGGCATTCAATGTCACAAATCTCTGGTAAGCAGATTTATTATAGAAAAGCCAATTAAGCTTCTGAAAGAATTCCAGTGCCTGCCGTGTATCAAATGCAAATCCTATTTATAGTGAAATCAAGCTTTTATTTTTGTGCACCTTTTCCTTCCAGTTGCATGGTGTAAATGAGTATTTGGGACAGAACGATAGTTACCATATGTGTTGGTTTTGTTTAGCTGTGCCCTTCTGAAACTGGCTCTCACAGTAGATTTCATATCTTTGATGTATATAATATATGGGCAAAGATATTTAGTTATGGAGTCCCAGATCTTTTTTTCTGTGGATTTTTGTCCTTCTTTTCATAGCTTTCGGCTTCCTTTTTTCTGGGTCCTTTCCTGGTGCTGCTGCCATATAAGTTTCCATGTTTTCAGACATCTAAGCCAAGGTGGAACCACCATTACGAGTCATTATAGGCCTATCAGGTCTCCTGCAGAAAACAATGAAAATTTGTACATTTTGAACTGACAAAAGGGGAAATTAATCAGCATATGGTGACTAATTTACATAATGAATTGAATAATTGATTTCCCCCCTCCTGACCCATCCACTCTGGGAATAAATCCTTCAGCCTGTCAGTGGCTAAGGGTGGTCCTTGATTGATAAAAAGTAATATTTATCTAGATGGAACAATAATTTACTATAAAGCAACTTCCCAGGGTTTTTTTCTGCCTAAGGAAAAGATGAACTCTTTCCCACATGAAGGCGAGAAGATCCATTTGCACAATCTGACAATTTTTGGCAATTTTGCGCAATTTTCCTGATATGTACAATTATATATATTTAGACACGGTCATCTTCTATTATGCTGATGAAGTTGATTAATTTGATAGCAAAGTGTTCCCTTAATGAAAAGCAAAACACTTTTTAAAAAATCTAAAGAAATAAAGAATTGTTTATGAATACCTTACAAGATGCACATATATTGTATACGAACAATTAGTTTGGTACATAATTATTATACAAACTGTTTCCTAAGCTAGTACAAAATCATTACTGTAAGATTAAGGAATATTTATATTCCATTTAAGTTAAAGTAATGCAAACTATTAGTATAATAATGTGCTATGTTATCTTATTTCAGAACATAAATAATCAGAATAATGCCAGAGTTAGCAATGGAATTTTTAGATTGGTATTAACAGGAATATACAGGGACATACAAATAGAAGGATTAAGGAGAGACACAAACTGCAGTTTAACTAGATAGGTACAAACCAAACATCACCAGAATTCAGTGGTGGGTTGCTGCTGGTTCAGACCGGTTGTTTAGAAATTTGTTGCCGCTCACCGAACCGGCAGCGATGACTGGCGGTCCACGCTCCCAAACCGGTCCTCCGGTTGCCGCAGCTTGCAAAAAAACCCTCTGCGCATGCGCAAAGTCTTCTGCGCATGCGCAGAGGGTCATTTCTGTGAAGTGATGTAGATGTGCGCGTGAACAAAGCGAGCGCACGTGCGCAAAATGCGCACTTCTGTCACGATGCGAACTGGTAGGAAAGGTAAGTGGAACCCACCCCTGCCAGAATTATATTCTAAGTATACAAGTTTAATATCAAACATGTATGACTTTACATAATGTAACTTATCATAATGAATTTTCCTAAGTCTGTGAAAACTTTGAATCAGTAATTTCATTTAAAGGGCATTCATTGAATCATCATTTTTAAACCATTATTTGAATTTAATCTTCAGATGGATTCAAGGTATTTAACTAAGTCAGGGATTTCCAAATCACTTTGAACCAGTCTGAAAACAGAGTTTCAATGTATTTTGCAGTTTTGAACACTGGTGCATATTCCTTCCACAAATCTGATCAAACTAGCGAGTTTTCTGATACCGACATGATAATTGTCCAATGATTTTTATCAGTCAGGAAACCATGTCTATCAGAGCACTTCAGAGACAGCAGGAATCTTGGTTGTGTTACTTTTTGCTTGGAAAAGAACAGAATGACAAAAAGAGATGTGATTGTATGAATGGATATGAGGTGACATTATCACTATTACTTCTGTATATGGCACAATAATTCATTCTTAGTATATTATATATGAATAGTAGTGAGGCAACTCTTCTCAGACTTTTTTAAATGGATCACAATTATAACATCTCATTCCTAGAGAAGATCAGTCTTGCCAATAAACCCACAGGTTTGCCAGTTTAAAAATACATATCAGAAATTGATCAATCCTTCAATCTTTATTAAAAGCTTGGTCAGTAAAACCATTTGTAAAAGGCTTTTGTTTTAAATTTTGAGTAGGTAATTTGATTCAACAATTTGCTAGACAAATTGTAAAGTGTTACTGTATATTCTCTTCTTTCATCTCTGGCATTCTCTCCGCTCCCACATCAAATTATCCACTGGTAATCTTTCTATATTAATGTTCTTTAACAGATGTCCCCTTCTTGCTATTTTCATGTCATTCAGCCAAAAAATGAATGTTCCACATATTTTGATGCTTCTCCATAAAGCCTATGATTACAGCTCTCACTGAATTTAATTTCAAATTGGTTTAAATTATATTTTGTTGCCTCTGAATCTCAGATAAAACTTCCATATTGAAGCAGCTACTTGCCACAAATGTGGGAGGAGAGACTGCAATGATGATGATGTTATCTATTTTAGTAATGTCCGATTCTTGGCAATTCTATGGGCCAGATCTCTCCATGTCTTCCAATCTTGCACTACTTCATTGAGTTGTTCTATGCTTTGGCTGGTATCAGCTTTGATGGTGTCTAAGCAAATTGAATAAAAAAGTTAAAAAAAAGAAGGTGGTCCCCCCCCCCCGGAATGAGTAGATGATCTAAAAGAAAGGAAAAGAAGAATAGAAAACAAAGCAAATGTAAAAAAAAAGATACAAGAGCTTTCCATTAACAGAAAATGAAGGAGAAATCTCTGAGAGAGAGGTGGGATTAAAGACAGAACATACTTATTTAAAAATATTAATACATATTATTAATAGTATTGAGCATGGTACATAGATAATTGTATTAGGGTAGTAGGTAATACTGATAGAGTATAGAGTATAGAGTATAGAGTATAGAGTATAGAGAATAGAATAGAATAGAATAGAATAGAATAGAATAGAATAGAATAGAATAGAATTGAATTTTTTATTAGCCAATTGTGATTGGAAAAACAAGGAATTTGCAGGATTCAAAACACCAGAATGCAAGCAGGCCATTAAGTCCCGAGTTATCTTCCACTTACTGGAGTTGGCCAAGAGCCCGGACTGGAGTAATTCCAACTGAGATAACAAAGATCTGAAATGAGCCAGCCAGGAAAATAATGAGTTGTCTCTAGCAATCGGTTTCAGCTTTTCTGAAACCTTAAATAGTCTTAGGGCGTGGCCCATCAGCCTGCAGGTTTACAGGTAAGGAGACCTCCTCCTGCAGAGCCAATCTTGCCTGCTAGCTGCTCTGTGTGCCCTAGCATCAATCAGAGGCTCCTCCTCTCCACTGGAGTCACTCATCTCCTTCTGGGGAGGTGCAGAAGGCCCTGGTCGGTTATCGTCCTCTGGCACTGTGTCCTCCTCGGTCTCGGACTCAGGTGCCGGAGATACAGAATGATATTGCCACCCCATGGTCGGTTATTGGTCTTCCGGATCCATGAGCAGCTGCGCGGGACTCAGGCAAGCCACAACAAGAATAGAATAGAATAGAATAGAATAGAATAGAATAGAATAGAATAGAATAGAATAGAATAGAATAGAATAGAATAGAATAGAATAGAATAGAATAGAATAGAATAGAATAGAATAGAATAGAATAGAATTGAATTTTTTATTTGGCCAAGTGTGATTTGGCACAAGGAATTTGTCTCCTGTGCAGAAGTTCTCAGTGTACATGTAAAGCAACAGAGTAATATTAATCATAATAATGATACCAATAAGAGGGGGTAGTGGCAGGGGTAGGTTCTAACTTACCTCGCTGCTGGTTCGCTTCCTCCCACGCCGCGTGGGCGCGTGTGTGCTTTGTGCGTGCATGCGCAAATGCGTAGTGCCGAAAACCCAGCTTCTGCGCATGTGCAGAAGCAAAAAACAGCTTCTGCGTGTGCACAGAAGCCAAAAAAGAAAATGGCGGCACCTGTGGCACCAAGAGACCCGGTTCGTGGGCATGGCCAGCCGGCTATCTCTCCCGGTTCTGCGAGTGGGGGGGGAATTCCCGCTACCGGTTCTATAGATCCGGTCCGAACCGGGAGCAACCCACCTCTGGGTAGTGAAGAAAAATGAGAAGGATAATAATAATAATAATACAGCCATATAACATGGGTGAATGTACTTAGATATAAGACAGTATTGTGAGGATTAGGTATTCAGCGGAGTGATGGCACAAGGTAAAAATTGTCCCTGTGTCTAGTTGTTTGGGCATGTAATGTCCCATAGCAATGTCCCGAGGGGAGGAGTTGAAACAGTTTATGTCCAGGATGTGAAGGGTCTGTAGTTATTTTCTCAGCTCTCCTTTTGACCCACACAATATACAGATCTTCTGTTGAAGGCAGGCTGGTTGTAATTGTTTTTATGCAATCCTAACTATCCGTTAGAGTCTGTACCTGTCCTGTTTAGTTGCTGTACCAAACCAGATAGTTATAGAAGTGCAAATGACAGATTCAATAATTCCTCTGTAGAACTGTATCAACAGCTCCTGAGGCAATCTGAACTTCCTAAGTTGCGCAATTGTTCAACTTCCCATCTACATGCAGATTCATCACTGTCTCAAATGAGACCAACGACTGCTGTATCATCTGCAAACTTCAGTACCTTAACAGAAGGTAGTCATAGCAGTCATTGGTATATAGAGAGAAGATCAATGGAGAGAGAGCACACAGCCCTGTGGGATGCCAGTGCTAATTGTCTGGATGGTCAATGTGACTTTTCCTAGCTTCACTTGTTGCTTCCTGTCTGTCTTTCTGCACCCCCCCCCACAAAACTTCCAAACATACCATGGAATACCTTTTAAATCTGCTGTGAACAAAACATATTTGGATTTTTGCAAGACAGTCTTATTTATTTCTCATTGAATGCACCAATTATCACATTAATCAAGAAGAAAACCTTCTACGCACGAAATCCACCCGCGCCTTCTATAACTTTGTAAATAACCAACTCAAAGACTCGAGATCCATCCCACCCCTTAAAGGACCTAATGGTAAAGACTATAACGATGAAACCATTAAAGCCAACCTCTTTAACACATTCTTCGGCACAGTCTTTGTAAACAGCAATGGCTCGTGCCCAATATTTCCTAGTCGTACCACAAATAATTACAACGATCTAACACAAATTGATTTTACAGAAGATAACGTTGCAAAGGCATTACGCAACCTAAAACCATCTCTATCTATTGGACCTGATGGACTATGTGCATATTTCTTAAAAAAGCTCTCCACAGCCTTAGCTGAACCTCTTAGCATAATCTTCGATAAATCTTTCAGGACTAGCTCCTTACCCAACTTATGGTCACTAGCCACAGTCATCCCTATCTTCAAAAAAGGAGATCCCAGCAACGTCGAAAATTACAGACCAATCTCATTATGTTGCGTCACCTGCAAAGTCATGGAATCAATCATAAACCAATCCATTACCCTCCACCTAGAAACTAACAACCTACTTTCTAACAAACAATTTGGTTTCAGGAAAAAATTATCCTGTAATCTGCAACTCCTACACTGCAATCAGAACATCAAATACAAGCTGGGCAGATGCAACCTCGTAGACGACCCTCATTCTGTCAAGGACCTTGGAGTACTCATCTCAAATGATCTAAGTGCCAAAGCTCACTGTAACAGCATTGCCAAAAAGGCATAAAGAGTTGTTAACCTAATCTTGAGAAGCTTCTTCTCCGGTAATATTGTACTGTAAACTAGGGCATACAAAACCTTTGCTAGACCAATTCTTGAATACAGTTCGTCTGCCTGGAATCTGCACTGTATATCGGACATTAATACAATTGAGAATGTCCAGAGGTATTTCACGAGAAGAGTCCTCCACTCCTCTGCTTGTAACAGAATACCTTATGCCACCAGACTTGAAATTTTGGACCTGGACAACCTAGAACTACGCCACCTACAGTCTGACCTAAGCTTAGTACACAAAATCGTCTGCCACAATGTCCTACCTGTCAATGACTACTTCACCTTCCACCACACCAATCCACGAGCACACAATAGATACAAACTTCATGTAAACCGCTCCAAACTCGACTGCAGAAAACATGACGTCAGCAACAGAGTGATTAATGCCTAGAATTCACTACCTGACTCTGTGGTTTCTTCCCCAAACCCAAAAAACTTTAACCTTAGACTGTCTACTGTCGACCTCACCCCATTCCTAAGAGGTCTGTAAGGGGCGTGCATAAGCGCACCAGCGTGCCTACCGTCCCTGTCCTACTGTCCTATTGTCCTCATCTATCTGTATTCACTTTGATTATGTTTATGTTTATACCTATACCTGCTATCTTGTACATGTTTGACAAACAAACAAATAAATAAATAAATAAATAAAATAAATTGTCACCAACAAATGGGCAATTAAGACAATCCATTTTTATGAGATTGGAACAACTTCATTTCATACCAGCCTGAGCAAACAATCACAAAAGTATAACCAGAAATTTGACTTCAGAATAATCTGTCTTAAATCACAATATTACCAAGGATGAAGCAAAACTACTGTACTGTATACAATGAAAATATGGAAAAATTGAAACTGAAGATAACTCATTTAGAAAAAAGATTAGGATTGTGCAACCAGACAGAAACAGCACTAGGGATTGTATTTTTTATAATGAAGGGCAATTCTGTGACTGATATATTATGCAATCAAGTTTACAGGCATATTTTAAAATTATTTATTAATAACATTTGTATATATACCACTTTTCAATCCTATAGAGCCCAAAATTGGAAGCACGGGATTAATATGCAATCAGATTGGACCACAATAAATAAAAATAAAATAATAATCTTTCAAATCAGCTATTTAAAATTGAATAGTCATTAAAGCAGGACATACCCATAGCTAGAAAAAAGCAGAATCAGAAAAAAAAATTGAGTTTTCAGGGATACAAAAAAAGCAAATCCAATTTCAGTGAATCCAACAAGCCTGATGGCACTCTAGAAATACATGGCTCTATTTTCATGACTATAAAACATTTGTATTCCTTAATACAATCTTTGCTGTTGCTTACACTCACAAGACACTGATTTCTATTAAGCATTTTTTTTTAAAAAATTGTGATCAAAAAGGAATGAGGGAAAATAAAGGAAGGATATTGTAATGGCTAATACAAATTATTACTTGATCATTTCTCCTATTAATTTTATTGCACAATCATATGGTTGTAAATGAATAACTCAAACATATTTTAGAGACAAAATCCTATAATTTAAATTAAATAATTGGATAAGGATCCATCAAATTACCACTCACCCAAAAAAGTTTTCATAGAAAACCAGCAGAAGAAAATTAATCATTCAAGTAAGACTCCTTATTTAATTATTACCACAAAACACTTTTAAGATTTAAATTTAAAAACCACATTTGTGAAGATGGATATATTTGCTTTAAGAAACTTTATTACCTACTAATTCTTCCAAATAGAAACTCTCTACATTAAACTATAAATGAGGATGAGGGATCATGAGTCTTTGTTTTTAAATGTTTTGTAAGATGGTAAAGGACTTTTCTTTTTTAGATAGAAATACCATGTTAATAAAATATTCTGATTGCTCTTGCCTTGTTTTCCCCCTCTCCTGTTATTTTTATACGTTTGAATGTCTAGCAATATGGTGCAATTAGGAAATGAAATTTGAATTTTTAAATTATAAACTTACTTGGTTAGAGGCCATTCAAAACTTTCCATTTAAAAAATTAGACTATAAGGTTTTATAATAAATAAATATATAGCTAAATACATTTACAAACATAATTAGCTCTTGATATAAGTGTCCTGTTATCTTGATATATTGCAAAGACTTCTTTTATGTTTCTATAGCTGAACTATTTAGACAGAGCTCTGTGCATTCCTTATTCTCTTCGGCGACTCTCAGATAGGATGGAAAACCTCATGGCTGCCTCAGCTGAATAACAATAAAATAAAGAAAATCATATTGCCTCAGGTATGGCCTTGCTCCATGTTTTCATAGAAGCAGTAGAGATTCTGAGCAGAAGATTCTGTCCTGAATAGAAGTGGACAACATACAGAACATGAAATTTAATCCTCAGGATTGACAATCCTACTTGTAGATATGCTGTTTTGCTGCAGACTTTCTTAACATGAGAAAAATAAATGTTACAGCCTGACTAGCAATCCTAAAGATTGACTCAGCAGATGCTGATTTCCAGCAGCATTTATAGTCTTGTTGCTTTGTCACATTTTTGGATATGCATACAATGTTGCAGTGTAAGCAAAAGGGGAAGGGAACTTGCAATGCAAGGCTGTGACATCATTTGTGGCTTTCTGGATGACTTTGATTCTTCCCTTGCCACCCCACAGATACAGTTGTATCTTTGTTTTCATTGTTAGATGATTCTACTGATTTCTCCTAGGAGCTTTTAACTAAGGTTGTAGGATAGAAGTGGTGAGAATACAGATATATATTCACAATGGACCAAAGTTGGAAAGTTATTCCATTATCTCCGATGGTTTCTGTCCTAGCGATATGTTCTGGCAAATTATTTCATAGGTCCCCTCTACGAAATGTTGTCATCTTGTAGGACTGGGGAAGCATGCCTTCTTTGATGTGGCCCCCTTTGGAACAGTATCCTCCCAGAGAGAAGGAGACACCTTTTCTCTTAGGGTTCAGGAAAATTCTTAAATCTGGCTTTGGTCCCAGGAATTAATGTATTTTTGTATTTGGGGATATCTGTTTTCTTTTGTTTTATTAGTTTTGTGCTACTTAGTCTGGACCATCTGTTGGCTTTATGTTTTACCAGTTTTATGGATTTTGTTTTGCTTTCTTTTGTATGCCAGCCAGAGTCCATAGGAGTTGGGTATCTATAATACATTTAAACAAATAAATACTTACAATTTTCTGTACTGATATTTTATCTTATAACATATTTCTATTTTTTTCAACATCCCTGTATATCAATATAATCAAATGCAATGCTCTTGCATCACCATTGTATATCTAGGACATACAACCAAGTATTTGAATATCAAAATAATCTTTAAGTTATTGTACAAGTTGTTTTGGGCTATGTGTGTTGTATTTGTGTGTGTGTGCTTTGCTTTTGCTATGCTTTTCAGTTCATAATGGAAAAAAGCTAAGGAAAATTGTATAAATGTGTATAAAAGATGACAAGGAGTTAAGGTACAAGATACTACTCAAATGTCTGTCTTGGTATTGCTGAAAGGGTAAAGCAATCAATATGAAAACAGAAGAGACATCTGCTTTCCTTCCTTAATAAATAAAATTATTCATTTTAAAAATCAAAAGTAAGCAGTTGGTACTACAGCTACTACAAGCATGTATGAAATTGTATGGATTTTCTGTCTTCATCCAAGAATATAAACTCCAACTGTCTACCATTCAATTTTGCTAAACCCTAGCTAGATATAACTTATCAATAAAATATTAGGCTACTTGTCTACTTTATCATAAACAAATCCTCTTTCTACTCTTTTTTAATATGTGTATGCATGTGCATGTATGTCTTTTTACAGTACTTAGTATTATTTTACAAAAATCAAAACAAAAATAAACAACAACAAAACTTATATTGTAGAGAGGATGAAACTAAGAAAAATGAAAATTCATGATCAACTTCTTAGAATAGAAAGTTTGCTTTCTTTTTTAAAAAAAACTATATAGTTTACAAGATAATTAATACAGGTGTAGCTGTATTACTAATCTTTTGATAAATAATAATAAGAAAAATATGGCAAGAAGAGATCTCTAATAATATTTCCAAATGCATAGCTTTTCTCTTCCGCACATCTTCAGATTTTAGGGTAAAATTGATCCAGGCTGCTTTGACAGTTTGCAGATCTGTTCCCTGTTTTCCTTTCTTTACAATCCTTCTGGCATATGCAGTATTTGGAGGTAAATAAACTGGGGTGAAATTGATCAGAGTCAATTAGTTAAAAGACCTGGAACTGTCTAAGTGAGGCAATTGTGAGAGAGAAAAGCCACCCCACTGCCTTCTCTCTATCAGACAAGCCAGCATGCAAAGTTCAGGCTGTTTCTTCTCTGTGTGACTTGTGTGGGCTGGAAGTTTTGAAAAAAAAATAACAGCTTTAGCATGACCTGCTCAGAAAAATAGTGGAGGTATATGGAGATCTATGTAAATGCAAGTATTTGGTCATGAGATGAATTAACCTCCAGAGCAGCAGTCCCCAACCTTTCAAGCTTGGCGGCCTGGTCTGGCGTGGAGGGGGCATGTGAGTGGCAGGGGCAGGTGTCTGTGCACAGATCCATTTGTGTGAGTGGTGCACATGCACACCCTCCATTTGTGCAAATAGTCCTTCACGTGTGGGCACTCTCATGTGAGTGGCAGGCATTGATGCATGTGCACAAAGCTCCACTTGTGCAAGTGGAAGGCGCTCATGCGCAAAGCTCCTTTTGTGCGAATGGAGCTTCATGCGTGAGCACAAGTGCCCTTTGCTCATACAAGTGGAGCTTCATGTGGAAGTGCAAGGCCCTCCACTTGCGTGAGTGGAGCTTCGCACATGGGTGCACACTTGCCCACTGCTCACGCGAGTAGAGCTGTGTGCATGCATGCCCATCTCTCCCGTGGCCACAGTTTTGAGCAGGCCTAGCCCAATAGTGGGCCACGGCCTGGGAGTTGGGGATTGTTGCTTCAGAGGACTCATCTAATATCCAACCTGAGATTATACCCAGGGGTGGGTTCTAACTTACCTTGCCACCGGTTCGCTTTCTCCCGCCTCGTGGCCGTGCACGCGCAAAGCACGCGCATGAATGCGCAGTGCCGAAAATCCCAAAAAAATCCCCCCCTCAAAAAAAGCTGAAAACAAGATGGTGGCGCATGCACAGTGCTGGCAACTCGGCTTCTGCGCATGCACAGAAGAAAAAATAAATTAAAAAAATTCCAAAAAAATAATAATTCCCCCCCCAAAAAAATTCAT
Source organism: Thermophis baileyi (assembly GCA_003457575.1). Classification (NCBI taxonomy): domain Eukaryota; kingdom Metazoa; phylum Chordata; class Lepidosauria; order Squamata; family Dipsadidae; genus Thermophis; species Thermophis baileyi. The sequence goes on along the minus strand of QLTV01000601.1, from coordinate 2,238,127 downwards.
ATATACCCCCCAATTTTTTTTTTTAATAAAATAATATAAAAGATGGCGCCGTCCATGGACCAGCACCAACTGAACCGGCTCCGTGACATCACCAGCAGGTTGCTACCGGTTCGGGCGAACCGGTCCGAACCAGGAGGAACCCACCTCTGATTATACCCTAGATGATATGTACAGATCTTGTTATTACTTATCCAGTGATGTTTTGTGTGATTCTAAACTCATATTTCAGGAAATATTTGCATCCAGGCTCCTCATTTTCATAATAGATGTTGCAATTCCCCCAAAGAATCTTTTTTTTTTCTAAATAATTTTGGAGAAAATTATTAGGTATGCATCAATTTTGTTTTCTTCTACATTTCATTTTAAAAGAACTAATTACATGGCTCTGTAGGAACCAGAATAAATATACAGTTTATTCTTTGTCATCTTTCCTATTTCAAGATATTCTCATTCAAAATAAAACATTAAAAAATCAAATAGGTGCAATCCTGACTGATATCTATTAAAATAAATACTTGTAAGATAAAAGAAAAAGAAAATAGCAATTTGCATTATTCGAGAAAGAAAGCCAAAAGTTTCAAGCCATGTTTGTAGATTAAGTTTCAAGTTTCAAGTTTATTTATATTTCTATGCCGCCCAACTCCCGGAGGACTCTGGGCGGCTTACAACAATAAAAAACATTATTAAAATATAAAAAACTATTAAAAAGAAACATATTAAAAACATTAAAAAACAACTAAAAACACAT
>QLTV01000601.1:2206873-2236479 GCA_003457575.1 Thermophis baileyi | reverse complement strand
TTGTCTGGGTTAAGTCTGAGCCTGTTAACTCCCATCCAGACCCTCACAGCCTCCAGGCACTGGCACATCACGTCCACCGCTTCACTGAACTGACGCGGGGTGGAGATATACAACTGGGTATCATAAGCATATTGCTGATACCTCACCCCACATCGTCGGATGATCTCACCCAGCAGTTTCATGTAGATGTTAAATAAGAGGGGAGAGAGGACCGAGCCCTGAGGCACCCCGCAAATGAGGGGTCTAGGGGTCGACCTATGTCCTCCTGCCAACACCGACTGTGACCGAACAGAGAGATAGCACCGTAGCACGGTGCCTCCCACTCCCAACTCCCTTAATTGTCCCAGAAGGATACCATCGTCAATGGTATCGAAAGCTGCTGAGAGGTCAAGTAGCACCAAGATAGAGGAATGACCCCCATCTTGGGCTCGCCAGAGATCATCCATCAGCGCGACCAAGGCAGTTTCAGTGCTGTAGCCAGGCCTGAAGCCAGACTGAAGATGAATCTAGAAACATGGCTTGATAACATGATCTATTAAAATGTTCATGTGAAAGTTCTTTAGAAACAAAATTCATTGTTTAATCAATTTATCACCCTGATGGAATTTATACCCTGATGGAAGAACAGAACTAACCTTGTTATAAAATAGTTCTTAAGTGAAGAAGTTACAAGTCTTTGTCTTTATCCTCTACAGCAGTGGTTCTCAACCTTTCTAATGCCGTGACCCCCCCATTTGGGTGCTTTTACGCTCTGCGCATGCGTAAAGCATTCTGCGCATGCGCAGAGGGTAGAAGAACTCAAATGGCGGCGTCTGGGCTACCCGCTGTCCGGCGACCCGCAGCACGGCCTAACCGGGACCTTTTCACCCCTGCAGTGACGGTGGCAGCAAGATGGCGGGCTAACGCGCGCGGCGACCCCTGTGAAATGGTCGTTCGACCCCCAAAGGGGTCGCGACCCACAGGTTGAGAACCGCTGCTCTACAGAAAGCTGTGATGTCTGCTTACTACATTTTTACAAGATTAGGTTATTTATTTACAAGGTTAGGTATGAGTAAGTAGCCAGACCCTCAACTGAACAATACCTTGATAGGTTGCTGCTTCATCTGCTTAACTCCTATATAAGTCCTATTTAATATGTTCTTAAAGCAAAAGCATGATGGATAATTCAAAGTGAAAAAATAGTAGATATGATGAAAATCAATGTAAACTACAAGAGATGTCCAGTTTCATCCACGTTTGCAAAACAGAGAGCTCCATTTACACCCTTTAATAGACTCAGAAGGTGAACTTTCAAAAGTCTTATTTGAGATGTGACAATGCATTGTGGGTTTTTTCTATTCAAAATAGCATCTTATTAAATATAATTTACTATTTAACCAATGTTAAATGTCAGTTGACAATTCAAATAGCTGTGAAGAAAAAGAGTTCACTGAATATAAAAGAATTCTGTATTACAGGAGCAGTTTTTTTTTCTTCCTCAGAGGTCACAAAAGATTATGCTGGCCATCTTTTACCTTTCAGTTTACAGCGTACAGGCAATTTCTTTTTCATACAAGAAACTTCCTTTTCATATCTGAAATACTTCTTTTGTCTTTTACAGTTATGAACAGTTCTTGATGGAAAAACTCATTCTGTTGCTCACCCTCAGTTGAAATAGTTCTTACTGCAAATGTGCACACACACACACATGCCCAGTCAAAATATCTTTGATCATGGAACACGTTTGTTTGTTTGTTTGTTTGTTTGTTTGTTTGTTTGTTTGTTTGTTTGTTTGTTTGTTTGATGCCCATCTCAGCAAATGATTCCAGGTGACTCACAATTCAAGTTTTAAGTTGTGTTCTCTTGGTCCAACCTATGTACAGCTGTTGTTACTAGTATCTACCGTGTTTCCCCGAAAATAAGACCCTGTCTTATATATTTTTTTAACCCTGAAACAAGCGCTTGGCCTTATTGCCATGCACTCAAAAGCCCGATTGGGCTTATTATCAGGGGATGTCTTATTTTGGGGGAAACAGGGTAATAAAAAGAGGGTTCTCTGAGATAAATGTACTGTAAATGTGACATGTAAATGTAAACTGGAGTTTTATAAGAAATATGTAAAATGCAGTTTTCCTATATGAATATAAAAAGTCAAAAAACTTGCTACAAAATACTACAGAATTATTTGGGGAAAATAATTCTGCAAACCTACTTTTTCTAACCAACAAGAGGTCAGGCAGCATCTTACACAAATATTTTATTGTCCCAGAATATTATGAAAATATTCCATTTTTTGATTAATTGCTTTTATTCTAATTATGCTGGTGAAATTAATAATCTATATCATGCTTTACCCCTTGCATAGTCAGTATTTCAATCACCTGGAAACCACTAATGCCTTTTCTGTCTTGTTTCTGTTGGCAGTCATTTAATACAATTTGGATTCAGCCTAATTCAGATACCTTCTTCCATCATGATTCCTGAAATTAAATGTCCCTTTACAAACTTAAATTAAATTTGGACTGCCTCTTGGTAACATCACTGTCAAAATAAAACCATTGCATGCTTCCAAGTTGGCCTTTTCCTATGTATTCATTCTGTCTGAATTATAAAGTTCAGATGGGGGAGGGAGTAACATGGGAGAATCTAGATAAAGTTGTTTTCCATTCCCACTTTTTTTGTTGTTTTATTGAAGCACAGAAACTTGTATTGTTTAGGAAAGAAATAAGGAATAACTGTAAAATCTCTCTTGATTGATAGTTGGAACCATCAATCTTGGAGAACCATTTTTTTTAAAAAATTACCTCATAATTTTAATACATAATCATAATACTTCAGGCCCTGGGATACTTCAGGCAGATGTTGTTGTTTGATGGTGTTAAAATTATCATCACAGGATATAAGCTATTCGAGCAAATTGCCTTCTATAATTGACTGACAGTGATTTTGTCAATGCTGATGGTATCATTATTGCTGTTGTTGTTTGTCACACAGTCAGCCAGATGGATTTGGCATTTTTATCAATCTATGGAGTCCTTGCCAAAGACCTAAGATAGGTGTAAATTGCTGTTATTATTCTTTCTCGAAACAAAGGTAGTTAACCCACTTCAGTGTATATATCCATGCAGGGGTGGGTTCTAACTTACCTCACTGCCGGTTCGCTTCCTCCCATGCCACGTGGCCGCACGTGCCTTGTGGCCGCGCGCGTGCATGCGCAGTGCAAAATTTTAAAAAAAAACCCACCAAAAACAAGATGGCAACGCATGCGCAGTGCCGGAAACTCGGCTTCTGCACATGTGCAGAAGAAAAAAAAATTGTTAAAATAATAAAATAAATAATAAAAAAAAGATGGCGGCGCCCACGGACCGGCACCGACCGAACCGGATCAGTGACATCATCATGACATCACCAGCGGGTCGCTACCGGTTCGGGCGAACCAGTCCGAACCGGGAGGAACCCACCTCTGTATCCATGCAATATTAAAATAGCTAAGGATAAGCAGAAACAATTGCCAAGTTATATTTGGAAAGACAGACATCTACAGAATCAGTGAAAAGATGGCAGAGACTATATAATGTGGCTGCCAAAGAACAGTAAGTCTCATTGTTAGGTCAATGATAGAAAAGATGCAGCCTTTACCTTCTGATCACAGTGTATGTTTCAAAACTTTATTACAAAAGCATAGCTCTCTGACATCTTCCTGCTTGCCTCAGTTGATTTCAAGCTTTAAATAGTTTGGTGACGGATTTGCTATCCCTTCCATATTTTTTTAATGTAGTTCCATTACAATATTTAGAGTGATGCTCCGCCTCAACAGTTTTTTTAAAAACCAGTTTCATCAAAATTGAGAGGAAAGTTCTATGAAGCAAAATTGAATGCCACTGTGTCTTTTGGATGCCACTGTGTCTTCTATAATTACACACACATCAATAAAATTGTTTATTTCATGCTCTGTATAGTTCAAGTTAGCTACTTATATTATTAAGACATTTCTGGACTCCATTTTAATAAGCAACATTTTATTTATAGCCCTAGTCCAATTGTTAACTGTTATATTATGTGTTTGTTTTCAGTTATGAGTTAAATTGCATCAGACAAACTGGGAAAGATAGTGGATGTTTAGTAGACTGTTCATTTGAAAAAAATGTCACTGGAACACTTTGGGGACTACCAAATAAATAAAAAATACTGCCATAGGTGAATATTACCTGTTTCATATTTTTAGAAATATTTCCATCCACCTAAAATATTTGCATACAATAGCAAATTTCTCAACAAATATCTCTTACTTTTGACAAAATGTCTCTATGGACAACATGATGTTTCTTTTGTTGCCAAAAATCCCTTCAAAATATCTGTTGTTTACCTCAATTTGCCCTAAATCTCTCTTAAAAAATAAGTCGGGAGTAGGGAGAAAATAAACTACTCCCAAATATTTAAATGTTGTATTTGTACAAAATACCTCAACCTACTTGTCTGAAACACGCTAAGATTTACTCCTGATATAAAGACAATTATTGTTGTCTATGTTGTCCGAAATCAATATTAAAAGTGAAGAGCACCTAGCTTTAAAACCTTTGCAACTACTTCTGTGAAATCAAGCACTTTGGAGCCTTTCACAGTTGTCTACAATTTGATCCCATGGGAAAAAAATGGATCCTATCCCATACTGAGCCCTTAACAATTTTGTGTGTGTGTGTGTGTGTGTGTGTGTGTATGTATGTGTGTGTGTATGTGTGTATGTATGTATGTATGTATGTATGTATGTATGTATGTATGTATGTATATGTATATATTTGCAAATTTGGATACCACCCATCCCACTCAAATACTCTGTATATATTATTATTTCAATTAGATATAAGAGATCCACAGTGTGCTTTAAAGGAAGCTTGAGGTATGGTCTTGGTAATCTCATGCAGAAGATAAATTGACAGAAATTATGGAAACTAGAGAGATTCGCCTCAACTTAAAGTAAGAACTATAATGGAAGATTATATACTGCTTTGCACTAGACTTCAGTTACTTTGGCACATATAAATTTTGAAGTGGTTGTAAAAAGAGGGTCATTTTAAAAAAAATTGTGGTGAATATGCGATAAAGTTTTATCCTTTGGGCGTTAAATTTTAGGGGCAATAAGTCCCATCACTAAATATGGAATTGAATGGTCTCCAGAATTAGACTTTTTGCATTTGTTTACTGTACCAAACCTGATGCTTAAAAATAAGGAACTTATTATTATTTAATAATACTAGCTGAAATAATACTTGCCTAACACTGGAAAACTCTAGTGTTGGGCAAGTAATCCACAGTTGAAATGTGGATTAACAAGGCCTCTTCAATTGGCACATTAGAAAGAAATCACAAAGTTCAAATAGTGAGACATCAGAAGGAAAAACCACAATTTTATCAAATTTGGATGAATTTGATAACCACCATATCATATTTCCTAATAAGTAAGATATCCTTACACAAGCAGCTTTAGTACAAAACAAGAGGACAATTTATCAGAAAAAGTAAGCTTCACATTAAAATTGCCATGCTTTATCTGACCTTCAAAATTTAGAGTCCACAATAGAGGCCAGGGAAGAAATAAAGAACACTTTGTCTGCTTTCTTCCATCTAGTGGTTATTAGAATTTTTACAGCCTAGATATGACATGCCTAATTAAAATTGCAATTTAAAAAGAAACAGCACGCAACACTGTATTAGTCGATACTCAGTCAGAAGTAAGATCTCTTTAATTTCTTATGGATTATGCCCAGTATAGTGGAAATAACTGGGTGAAACTAAATTAGATAGGTTTCCATAAGATTTCCTTCTGAGGAGAAATTCATAGAAGAAGATGGGAAGATTATAACCCTATACATGTTTACCCAAGAGTAAATGAGAAAGCACTGATTGGATTTTGTTGAAAAATATATTTTAGTGGTTTGTAACTTGGCACTGAAATCATGCGTTGAAACTGCAATCATAGCATAGAAGAAAAATGGAATTTTAGAAGGTTTTAATCCAAAAAAGCTAATACTGCAGAAAAAAGTACCGTATTTCCCTCTGTTAAAAAATATCAAGAAGAAAATCTGAAACTAATGTCTGACTCATTAAAGCTGATGTATGCAGTATCTCCTGCAAATACAGTTTGCCTTGCAGCTTAATCCTTCATTTTAAGTTCTTCTTCCTAACTAGCCACGATAACAGAGGTAGCTACTGAAAAAAATCACAGACCAGTCTCAATCTGTTTCTCTGTGTTCAAGACATGCAGCTGAAAGTGTTGATGTAATCATGTAATGCCACATGTAATATATTAGCAAGTCTTATATTCTGGGAAAGCAGAGAATAAAGTAAACCAAACACTGTTTATACTATAGCAAATGAAAAGTACCTACTCATGAGTGGGATTTGAACAGTGATGGGTTGTAAATCCCATCACTACCACTTCGTGCACACGCCTCCCGCCGCCGCCACTACTGGTTCATAGAACCGGACTATACAGGTAGCAACCCACCGCTGGATTTGAAGCTGAAATGTGTGCTTTTCTCTTTGTGTGTGTGTGTGTGTGTGTGTGTGTGTGTGTGGAGAGAGAGAGAGAGAGAGAGAGAGAGAGAGAGAGAGAGAGAGAGAGAGAGAGAGAGAGACTCTACAAAATTGCTCAACCATTCAAACAGTAGATGAAACCGAGTTTTATTATACTGTGTAATTGTAGGCTATAGGATGACAGTAAGGGCTGTTTATACTTACAGAAAAAAACAGAAAGACAAGAAATGTATAATCGTTAGATGACAAAGGCTGCTGATGTTTGAGCTTGTGGTGCCCCATATAGATGCTCTGTAGTATGACTCCTGCCAGGTGATATGTCTCTTTGAGACATGGGCAGAAGGATTTGGGAAGGGATTGATGCCACTCTGAGAGAGGCATTATACCACTTGCTTTGAAAGTGATTACAGTGAGCACTCTTCTGCAGAGAGACCATATCTTGATAAAACTTTCCTTATTTTTTGCAACTTGCTAATTATAGTATGTAATGTTGCTAAGGAGGTAATAGAGAATCATCTGCATTATAAAACTTCAGAGTTGTTGTTTGCAACTTTGTACTTTTAGAGAAAGTTGCTAAGAAGGAAGTAGAGAATCAGATACAAAAACTGTAACACAGCCCTGAACAACCTAAGGCCTGCTGGATGGGTTCTGCCCACCAAGAAACCTTGTGCAATTCACCATCACCCCAAAAGTCCTGCTGCTGGGCACATCCAAGCCTCACTGCCAGGTCTCACTGCCATCCCCAGGTCCAGCACAGTCACGGCTCCACTAGCTTCAGAAAAGCTGATCAGCACATCAGGTATTGAGGCCCATGATGACTTTTATTCATCATGTTAATTTATCAATGTGATCCTTTCCTCTTTATAAATGTGCATGCCTGTCCCAAGGAGGCAGACCATTAAGTGTCTTTCTGTCATGATTCAGATCTAGGCATGAGAGAGAAACATTGACTATTGGAGTGGATGATCTAAATTAGGATGTCCCCTGCATGACCAGATCTGTCATTTGGGAGATTTTTCTGACCTGTAACTGCTGTTTTTCAAGCAACAGGATATTATTGCTAGAGGCGCATTTGCACAACTTTGGTTGGTGTACCAGTTATAGCCCAATCTTTGTTCAGAAAGCCTTAATGGCATTAACTCATGCCAGCTAGATTACTGCAACTTTCTGACTCAAATTACAACCAAACAATTGTAATGGGAAACTCACAACTGTAGAGTTCCACATACATTTTGAACTGGCTACTAGTTAACATCTGAGCCCAATTTGAAATATCAATTATTACTTATAAAGATCAACAGTGTGGGACTGGGAAATACCTTACTAAGTATGATTCTGCTCACTCTGTCTAGACATTTAGACATAATTTTGTTAAAATCTTACCCTCATGTGAGATAAAAGAGTGTAAAAGTATAAATATGCTGGTAGGTAGACAAAAAATCATAATATGGCAGCAACATTAACATCAAAGGCTCTACAACCATTGGAAACTGTGTAGGAATTAGTCTATGGAAGGGCCTGCCTCATCAATCAATTCTAAAACAGCCTTCAGTTGTTAATGGTTCACTGAGTGGTTTGTTCCTATGATTTGGCCACACTTGTGATGATAAAATACCCACCTCATTCACAAACTTCAACCTTCAAGCTTCTAGGTGTGTGACCCTGGCATGGTTCTAGTGGAATCCCTAAGTCAAAGAAAATCCTATCTACTAGTTTCTAGGTTTTAATTGAATTAGTTAATCATATTGTATGCCCACTAGGTATGTTAATGACTCTAGGCCAGGGCTGTCAAACTCCTGGCCCGCAGGCCGGATGCGTCATGCGCTGGCCACACCCATGCTCGGTTTAGTGAAAGGGGAAAAGTCCTGATACATCACGTGACGACGCCGTGACGCCGAGAGTTTGACACCCCTGCTCTAGGCAGTTCATGTGTGTACCTACCAATGCTTTGTGAAGCTTGTGAAGCTTCAGCTAGAACAGGGGTGTCAAACTCACATCATCACAGCGGCATCACGTTACGTATTGGGACTTTTCCCCCCTTCGCTAAACTGGGCGTGGGCATGGCCAGTGCGTGACCCAGCCGGCCCGCAGGCCAGGAGTTTGACAGCCCTGAGCTAGAAGGTTTCGTTGAATCATGTCCTCAAACTGAATATTGTAATTAACTTAATTGATTCAAGGTGACAGGTAGGTCAAACTAGTTGCCTTTGATTTGATTCATAGAAATTTGAAGGTTATTTTGAAACTTGACATAGACTGAAACATTGCTAATTCATTCTGTATATAGAAAAAGCTGAAGGAGGCAAGAATGCTATAATGGGCTTTCTCATTTTGTAATAAGTATTTGGTGAGTTTTATCAACTCTTAAACCCCTGCTATCAGAATACCTATAGGACTGCTGCTAGACTGACTGTGACTTAGAATTGCTTTATTTAGGCTCATTTAAAGGAAAGGAAAAGGGAAATCAGATTTATTCTGCTGTGTTTTTAAAGTAAAAATTGTTCTTTCTTGTGTTACTGTTACCTCTCTTCATATATCTTTTTATCATTTCTTAACTCAGTGTGTTTGCTGACCCATTAATCTTTGCATGCAGCTGTTCTTCAACATTTTCAAGGCCGTTCATTCCTCCGTATCCCACATCTAGGAATAAGGAATAAGGTAAAAAGTAATTCCTCTTTACTTCCTGCTATTTATTCTAGCTTTTTTCACTGCATAGATGGTCTTGAGATAGTGTTCTGGTTATTAGACTATAGCCTAGAAATAGAGCTTATGACATAGTGTACATCACACTGACTGGTTTATGTAGTAGTGAAAACATACTTGTTTCTTCAAAAACAAAAATCTGCAGAAGCCACTTAAAACACAAGATTCTCAGAAGAATCTAACTTTGCTGAAGAGTGATGGCAATAAATTTGGAAATCAGTGGTCAAAGAATAGTGGGCTTTTAGATGTTTTTAGTAAGAGCCTATATAATACTGTTTTAAACATCATTTTTTTTAAAATTGGAGCCAAATAGTTTCTGCATTTGTTCAGTACAATCTTTCTATAGCTCTTTGTTGAACAATTGTTCTCTTCATTCCAATTGTATCTATCTCCAAAACAACAACAACAACAACGAAACAACACGAGCTTTTCACACAATTTATTCACTGCCCTTCCTTATGATAGCTGTAGATAAAATATAACTTAGAGATGGAAGAACCATCAACAATTATACATATTTTTTTTTGAAACAATGAAAACTATTTATACAGAAATAAGCAGCCTATTGCAATTAAAATACAACTCTCATCAGATCCAATTATTATAATCAAGATATTGTGGAAATCATAAAAATATCTGTAGGACTTCAGGTTTTCTGGTTCTCATACTTCCTAAAGATTTTTCTTCAACTTTGCAGGATAACTTCTATTCCTAAATAAGAAAATAGAACAATTCTAAATATTTTCAGTGTCTGTTGAATATAGCTGTCCATTGAGGAGCAGAGGTGGGTTTCTCCTGGTTCGGACCAGTTTGCCCGAACTGGTAGTGACCCGCTGGTGACGTCACGATGATGTCACGTATCCGGTTCGGTCGGTGTCAGTCCGTGGGCACCGCCATCTTTTTTTTAAAAAAAAATTAAATTTTTGGGGGGGTTGGGGGGGGATTTTTTCTGGGTTTTATTTTCTTCTGCACATGCGCAGAAGCTGAGTTTCCGGCACTGCAAATGCATCGCCATCTTGTTTTTGGCTTTTTTTGGGGGGGAATTTTTTTTTATTTTTTTGCACTGCGCATGTGCGCGCACCCACGAGGCGCGGCCATGCGGCGTGGGAGGAAGCGAACCAGCAGCAAGGTAAGTTAGAACCCACCCCTGTTGAAGAGGAAATAAAGAATGAAAATAGTTTATGATCTGCTATGAGAATGATACAATATATACTCTAATAAAAAAAACCAGTTGCGATATTAACAGCTCATTTGTTTGTGGATATGACATTTCCAATGCTGCATAGCTAAAGAACAGAAAAGGAGAGCAAATTATTTCTCAACTTAAGAAATTTAATTACACTTCAAACCTTTAAGTCAGTGAATGTCAGAGTTCTTTGACATTTAAATAATTTTAAATGACTTCTGAATACCCATATAATTTCCTCTTGTGATTATCAGCACTAAGTCACAAATCAAAACAAATATTTCAAAAGTAAATATTTCAAAAATATGAGACTATTATGACATTGGAGAACTGGATCAGTTCCAGCATCAGCCTGTCAGAATACAGAATACAGATTTTGTTAACAATGAATAACATCTTGTGAAAACACATATCCAAGACAAATTGAGGTTACATGATATATTAATCCATATATGGTTGGTTATATTTTGTATGTTATCAATAATTTATGTTTAAGCAAAACTTCATGTTATGTCACAACCTGGTAACAAAGTATGTAAGGGATGGGAAGAGGAAGCTAATATAGCAACACAAGCTTTTCATTCATGATTATATGTAGGAGAAGGAATGGCAGAACTTGAGGGTGGAATTAAAAGAGGGATCAGCCTCAGATAGGCACAAGAGAATTAAGTTCACTCCCCCTTAAGTGCCATTGACCCTTATCTAACCAGGTGCTGATTGTTAGTTGAGAAGATCCCTGTGCATAGCTGTTAGCAATAAATCAGCTTAAGTGAACCTTCTCATGTGGATCTGGTTTTTTGCGCCTGACATATTTTTAAGATAGACTTTAGAACAGAGGTATCAAACTTGTGGCCCTTGGCCTGGATGCGTCACGTGCTGGCCACGCCCACACCATTTAGCAATACGTCATGTAACAACAACGTGACGCCACGAGTTTGACACCCCTGCTTTAGAATGAACCCATGCTGGACCAGACCAAAACTTAGCTATTCAAGCATTATGTTTACTTGCTAAGAAAACAAGAAAACAAAATCTGCGAACTCATCCATTTGTGCCTCCTAACAGTTAGCATAGAGAGGTTGGTTGCTTGTCATATTAGATATGATAAAACATTATCCTAATGTGACCTTTTCATAATGAAAGTCAGTGTTTGGGGTCCATTGAAGCTGATTTTGAGCTTTTTGGGATGGGGCAGGGGAGGGAGAGAGAAGCAGAGAGGAAAGGGATAGGAAGGATGCTTTGATCATAATATATTTAAAATTAACCTGCATATCTTCATATTATTATAGAAATGACCTTGTTTAACAATTTTTAAAATGTATATTGTAGCCTGCATAATGTAAAATAAAAGGTATTTTAATAACAAATAATAGAGGAAGATACAAGTGAATAGAGGAATAGTAGAAGAAAAACATGGATGACTGACAGGTGAAACTATACTTACTTCTTCCAAATAAAAGGGATATGGCAAACTCCCTCCTAGTTTGAAATCCAGTCATTATTTAAATCAGTTTTGAATTTGTGTTAATACAAAAGTAAAAAGGTTTTGTTTTAATTGATAATATTCAATGTTTGTAAAGGGTGAGGCCTAAACATGAATTATACATACTGTATATATTTTATGACAGAGGTAAAAATTTAGTGGTAAAAAACTGTTCTAACAGATGTAGCCTTCAAGTGTGTGGTGCAATTTAACACTTGCTGTTTTGTACTTTTACACATTCAGTGTTCCCTGGAAGTCTTTTTTGATGAGATAACATTCAAATGAGATGTTAAGGTTGTGGTTGATCTCTTTTGGATATATATTATTATCTGATGGTGCCTTCAATGGAAAACAAACTGATCTATTCATAAATAGGATGTAAAAACATTTAAATTTTGAAACATGTAGGCTTCCCTATTATAGGCTATATAAGTATATTTATTATTTATTATTATTTATTAATTGTATTTAATTGTATTTCTATGCTGCCCAACTCACAAAGGATAAAGTATTATACATGGAACTGCCCAATTTGTGTAAAAATAAAGCAAATGGGATGAATGACAAGGGAGAAAAATACAAAAGCTCATTCTGCAGTCATGTCAAATGAAGACATTTCATAAGTAATAAACCTCCCAAATCAATTTTGAAAGAAAAGGACACAAATATGCACTTATACTTTATATAGTTGTAAAAAAGTTTTTGATATGGAGGATAATATGGTGTGTGCAGTTAAAAGACTTCCTAATTATGGGATAGAGCAAAGGACTTCTGTTTTATTTACTTTTTTATTACAACCTTTTAAAATAGCTATGCAGTTTTGATGCAATAATTTTTCTTCAGCTCATAATGCAGTCAAATCTCATTTTCATGCTCAGAAAAAGAATATCATGAATGTCAGGGAAACAGTGATGGATTATGATGATTGTTTTCCAGTTGTAAGAACAATGAAAGTAACTTTATAACAGACTTCCAGGGGAGGTATGGTGAATTGAAGTCATTTCTGCAAAGTCGATGACTGTGGCACTGAAGAACCAATTATTAGATCGGTTATTTGGAACCACTCTAGATAATCAGAGGATAGGAGATCATCCACATGTGCTCTGGACAAAGATATGCTGCAGGTTTTTGAGCAACAGGAGATGAAGGAATTAGCCATCTTGTTCACAACCACCTTTTAAATGGCACTATGTTTGCAAAATTATTATTAAATTATTAAAATATCTTAAAAATATTAGAGACCTTCGGAATGACAGATTTGAAAAGTTGCCAGGTGGTTATAGCTTCAGATCTGAAAAAAAGAGAGAAAAATATAAGCTTAAGAACTAATGAGAGGTTAAAAAGCAAAACACTAAATAAGGTTTTAATCTAAGAAAGGTACAAATGGATTAAGGGTCCAGTTATATTTTGAATATTGACTTTTACTCAAAAGTTTGGAAATTAACTATTTAAAAAATAGATTATTGTGGGAACCAAAATTATTTTAACTATCTTAGTTCATAGTAAAAATAAGTGGCTTTATGATTTTAGATAATAGAGGGAAATAAAGATTCTAAGTAGAAGGGAAAGAATACAAGCCTGCTTTTGATCCTGGTTAACTGGGACTTACAAAATGACACAAATTGTCACAACATTGGAAAAATTAAAGATATCTTTTAAGAATGGGGTGCCAGAAATTGGGAGTTAATATCAACAATGTCAGTAATGAAGTTTTATTCTATGTTTAGATTATGTCCAAACAATGTTAATGAGGAAATTGACAGATATGGAACAATTTTTGTTTGACAAGATAGATAGTACCAAAAGTACAAACAAAGGGCCAAGAGAATGATTATAAAAATGACACCTTATTGGATATATAAAAGAAATTTGTTGAAGAAATACAAATGACAAACCATGTGAATGACCTGGAAAATATTTTCTTATATTTCTTATATACATAAGATGCTTGTTAACCCTTGAAGAAGTCTGTAAAATGGGATAAAGAAAAATAAACAGAATTCAAATCCTATGACAATATTTGAATGAGGTAAAAATTGTCTATTAGAAATAAAAGTAAGAAATATAAAGTTAGTTTATTTGATCAAGGTTAAAATATGACTTTCTTTTCTTTTGCAAAGTTCTTGCAACGATTCCAGATTTCTGCTAACACTAGGATTGAAAAGTTGATGCTTTATGGATTTGCTTATAGATAAGGGATGGGGTATGGGATGAAGAGATATCCATAATCTTATAAGAGGGTAAAGTTATTAAATTTGCCTATATTTGTTGTAGTGAAGGTTGGAAGTGACTTCTCTCTATATATTTATATTTATATATTTTTTCTTTTTCTTTTTTTTCTTTCTATTTTTTTTTCTTGCAATTTTTATTCTTTCTATTTCCTTCTTTAATATGCATTAGTTTTTGCTATTGTAATAAAAATCCTTAATAAACAATATATGAAAAATTAACTTTACAATGGACAAATTAATTATTAAAATTAATTATTGATTAATTGAGTTTATTCTTGCCATTTAGATAATCATATATTTCCTTAGATGATCCAGATTTAAAAAACAAATATGAAAAGGAACAGGAGGAGGATCCCTAATTTCTTTCAAATTCATCTAATGGATCGTTGTCTATTGATAGTATAGATTTTCAGATCTAAAAAATAAATATATTTATTTCTATAAAGTTCAGTAGTGTTATGATCATGCAGATTAGAACTGATGTTAACATTATACAGTATAATCACTTTAGATCATGGGTCCACCCTTTTAGCTTGCCTGAACCACATTGAGTGAAGAGAAATTGTCTTGGGCCACATTTAAAATATAGTTAATGTATATAACTATACTATATGATGTTAAAAGTTTATGCTTTTGTGGGCCACATTAGTAGCTATCTAGGGCCAAATGCAGCCCCTGAACCAGAGGTTGGACATGCCGCTTTAGTGAAAATATTCTGAGGCCCAAAGCATGCATGGACAGCTGCTTGTTTGCTAAAAGAGTCCCCTCATTGCTCCTATTTACTGGCAGTAAACACTTGGTATCTCTGTTTTCTCTTCACCTTCCAAGAAATGCATTATTCCTGTTTTTGCTGACTATATATTGCTCCAAATCTTTGCTTTTTCATTGGTATAACTTAGTTTCTGCCATGACTCTGATTTCCCAACTCATTTTTCCAGAGTGCCAGAAAGCACCTGAAAATGTGTATTCACTGAGGTCAAAGCCACATGAAACAGTCTGGGACTATCAGGCATTGTGAATAGCAATTAAATTCAATGAGTGGTGTTCTCTAAGGAGCAGAAAACAGCTGTGGAACTCAGAGCTGAGTGTGCCATAAAGAATATATTCTTCAACCCTTTAGTTAGATGAATGTTTGTAGTGGCTAAGCAACATTCTCTTGTCAATCCAACAGAATTAGGAGAGACCATATTATTCTTTGCTTCAACAACCACAACATTAAGATTCCAGTACAAGTGGGCCTTATATCCAAATCTCTCTCATTAATCTGCATATTTAATAGTATTTATTACATCTATAGGCCACATATATTGTATTCCCTTCTCCCAGCATCCTCAAAAGAAATACCCATTGTGATAGATGCCAAGAATTTCAGCTTGTCAACATACTAGCAGCTGCAGGTTCCCCAATGATTATAATTGCTTTTTAAGATCTCCTGTTTATGAGCTTAACTCCTTTCAATTATAAACTCTCTAGGATTTACGGCAGAGCTATGTGCTTCCTCCTAGATCTGGGTTATCCATGAGATGGTCTCTTCAGGGCAGAAGATAGTCAAGCACAGATGAAAACATACTCGTGTCATAGTCTTTTAATTTCTCTTTTTCAGAGCATGTCATGAGTGCCAAATCCAGTAACTTTGAAATTACTTCTTTAATTGTTGCCTTTTCATTTACATCTTTGACATACAATGCATGTCTTAATTTTACAGTGAAATATGCTTATATTTGCTACTTAGGTTTATGTAACATTAGACAAATACATTGAAAACTGTCTCTTTCTTGTCTTGTCTTTACACAAATCTTTATATAAAGACTGTCTGTGAAACAAGGAGAATCAATACAATGATATAGCAGCCTGGGACTCAACTTGAAAGCAATAATAAGTTGATGAGTTCAGAATAGATCAAAGAACAACAATGTTTAGAAATAATCACGAATCACTATTGTGAGAAAATATACTAAAGAAACAGGCAATTTGAAGGGAACACACAAGCAAAGTGTTTGTGTGTCTGTGCATCTGTGTGCATGTGTTTCCTTGTTCATAAATTTTTATAATTTCAGCTTTTCGGAAATTCAGATTAACAAAAGTATTATCTCTGATAACCCTTAAGGGACTTTTGCTGATATTGGGAATGAAATAATGACACTTAGTGGATTTGTTTATAGATAAGAGATGGGATACGGGAAGAAGACATCATTTGTTATATTTTAAGGGTTGTTGGTATGTTAGTAAAATTGGTTAGTAAGAGGGAAGTCACTTCTTCATTTATTCATTTTATTTTTCTTTACTATATTCTTATTTTTGCTTTCTTTTCTATTTCTATTTTTTTCAGCAACTTTGATTTTTTTTCTTTTATCTGTCTTAGTTTGTGTTAATTTTGTAATTGTAACCTATAATAAAAGAAAAGTAAGAGAAGAAAAAAAATCTATACTATAATACTTCAATACAGAAATTATTGCAAGACCAGCAGTCCTTATTTGCATTGGGTTTTGCTAAGTTAGACTTTCTAGATGCTGCAATATTTAAAATGGTCAAAGGTAACTATCAGAGGTTAGCAAGACTGAGCCTTTTGCCATTATTTTCCAGAATCAGCATACCTTACAGATGCACTTTGCATACACAATAATCATCCTTACAGCTTCTCTAACCTCAATAAATGATTTGGTGCTACATGCAACCCAAACAATATTAATCAAAGTGACAGATACACTTCCCCAATATTCAGAATTCATTTTTAAAAGGAATGTCATTTATGTGGTTGTTGTTGGGTTTTTTTTTAAGAATGTAATTTTAAAAGTTGGAGAGATGTATATACAGGCAAAATTTATAAAGTAGGATGATCTATTTAGAAACAATGCTAATCAGTTGGAGAAATCCAGTGTAAACATTTGTTTTCCCCAGCTCTCTGGAGCCCTTGGTTAGTCTGCTTACAAAAATATATCTTTCTCTCTCTCTCTCTCTCTCTCTCTCTCTCTCTCTCTCTCTCTCTCTCTCTCTCTCTCTCTCTCTCTCTCTCTCTCTCTCTCACACACACACACACACACACACACACACACACTGATTTGTGAGAGTAAATCCCTTTTACATTATTCTACAACAAAGAAGAAAGGGAACACATGTGTCCTATAAAGGTACTTCAAAATCTAATAGGTGAAAACAGCGGTTCCTGAAAATATTTCTTCTGGAGTACCATAAACCACTTTCTATTCCAGAAGATTTACTTCCAGAAAATCAACAATGCACTCCAGAATAGTTAATTAGAATGTTCTAAAAGAAGAAAAAAATCTTTTGGTATCATGAGAATATCCTGCACCAGTAGTTTTTCTATATAAATTTAAACTGGACATCAGCAAGAAACAATCAAAATATTTTTTATGAAATTTGTATTGATTTCATAAGGTAAAATACAAATAAAAAACAAGAACAAAGAATAACAAAATCTACAAAGAAGACAGGAAAAAAAATTAACAACACTGGGTAAGAAAAGAAGAAGAAAATTCCAAAAAAATCTAATAGATTCTCCCTCTTGCTTGATAGATCTACAAATAGTTGTAAATTTTTCCATGTATATTTGCTGTTACTTTTTAGATCATAATCTCTTAACAAAT
Source organism: Thermophis baileyi (assembly GCA_003457575.1). Taxonomy (NCBI): domain Eukaryota; kingdom Metazoa; phylum Chordata; class Lepidosauria; order Squamata; family Dipsadidae; genus Thermophis; species Thermophis baileyi. The sequence continues at coordinate 2,218,761 of QLTV01000601.1, read as the reverse complement.
ACCCCAAATATAAAATTCTATTGTCTATCAATCAAATTGACCCAATCTCTGCTTACTATAAAAAAAGTTATTAGATGGTAACCCAAAAAGTTAGACAAAACAATCAAAATCTTAAAACATTCATCATCGTCATCATCATCATCCCTGGTAGTTCATTGTCAGCCATTGAACCTCAACTTTGAGCCACTTCCTCTCTCAGAACTTCACAGAGCTGGAATGGGACAAATTGAAGGGAGAACTGTGAAGCTGTTTTCAACTCCTGGAGAAAAAGTGAGATATAAATGTAAAAAATAAATAATATAATTCTGGGCACTGTACTCTTTAGATCTCAAAAAGGTGCAGATAAGGACTAGCAAGAGGATGAGGTAATTCAAAAAGAGTTGCTTTAGTCTACCAAAAAACAACTAAGGTGGCATACAGTACAATAGATACAAACTTAAGGTAAACCGCTCCAAACTCGATTGCAGAAAATACGACTTCAGCAACAGAGTGGTCAATGCCTGGAATGCACTACCTGACTCTTTGGTTTCTTTCCAAAACCCCCACAAATTTAACCTTAGACTATCTACTGTTGACCTCACCCCATTCCTAAGAGGTCTGTAAGGGGCGTGCATAAGTGCACCATCGTGCCTACCATCCAGGGGTGGGTTCTGACTTACCTCGCTGCCGGTTCGCTTCCTCCTGCACCGTGTGGGCATGTGCGCATTGCGCGCATGCACAGTGCTGAAAATCCAGCTTCTGCGCATGCGCAGAAGCAAAAAACAGTGTAAGCGTGTGCGCAGAAGCAAAAAACAAGATGGCGGAGTCTGTGGCCGCTGAGAGAACCGGTTCGGGGGCGTGTCCAGCCGGCCATTGCTGCCAGTTCAGCGAGCGGGGGGGAAATTCCCGCTACCAGTTCTAAAGAACCGGTCCGAACCAGCAGGAACCCACCTCTGCTACCGTCCCTGTCCTAATGTTCCCATTTATTTGTATCCATTTCATGTATTCATAAACATGTTTATACTTATATCTGTTATCTTATACATGCTTGACAAATAAATGAAATAAATAAATAAATACAATAGATCTACTGTACATATCATCTCCATAACTGAGAATTGTTTCACAAATGTCATTGTTAAACTTTGGAATGTACTATTATAAAATGTATTTTACTCCACAACTTAAGTCACATTATCATTCATACACTACTCTCAGTCACTACTACATATAAAAACTATAGATTTTATTTCCTCCAGTTGCTAAAGAACCTGATCAGAAGGATATAAGTGAACCTGCTTTGAAGTGAAAACTGGGCTATAAAAGAGAGATCATAATTAGGAATCCATGTTATATCTGTATTATATGTTACCCTATATATCATGTTATGCATGATTAATAGCAAAATTCTGAGGCTGGATTATATGTTCAGTGACAGATGATCAATTAGAGCTGTAGTCCTGTTTTGACATTTCTCAATGTAAGCCTCATCAAACCCTACATCAAACTTACTGAGTAGATATGGATAGAATTTGATTCTATTGAACAAATGTTATATATAAATTCACATACACACAAATTCCATTTCAGTTAACTGTCCATTTATTTCCATTTTAGTTAACTGTCGGTATCAGATTGTCCTAAAGCAAATAAAGAACAGGCTTCATTATTCCCAGACATGATTAATAGCTTAAAGCCCATGAAAAAGTGACTAAAGTAGCATGCTGTGATGACATCTTGTTTTCTCCTTCCTTGTTTCTTTTCTGCATAATAAAGAGGGCACATGTGTATCCTTGGTGAAGGTCCACATGGTTACTTACAGTAGAAAGCAAACATGTGAAGTTTTGAAAATATTGATTTTTTTTTAAAACCCTCTCTGGTGCTTAGTTACTTTTATTTTACTGACCTATTTTTTTAAACCAAGTAATCTGTGCACCATGGCATTTGGGGGAATAGATTAAGTGCATACAATATAGTTATGGTAATTTTCATTTTAAAATAGTTTCTTATTGTTTTATTTTTATAAGTTTGTGCCTGAACATCTCTCTCTCTCTCTCTCTCTCTCTCTCTCTCTCTCTCTCTCTCTCTCTCTCTCTCTCTCTCTTTCCCTCTTCCTTTCTCCCACTCCCCTTCCTCTCAATTTGTTCTTGGTTTTTGAATGTGTTGAAGCCTATATGATTGTTTTTAACAAAGTAAAACCTTAGGTAATATGTCATAGGAAATCCCGGCAGCTGGCAATCTACTATTTTCATTGGAAATGAAAAAGCATTTAAAAAGTTTGATTACCTTTCTGTTAAAATGTATGAAGTATTGTATCAGGTACATTTAGAAAATATCCCTTCTGCATTTCCCAAAGACTGAACTTTTAAGTTCCACCTCACCAAAGCTTATAATAATGGGTCCTTTCCAACAGTTTGGAAGACATCTTGTGAAATATTTTGTGTTTGGACAAGCTGACAAGGCCTTATAGGAAAAGCTCCGGAAAACATTGAATTTCTTGGCTGAAATTATTTTTCTCCCAGTAAAATGGCCCTTAACCATTTTCACTATTCATTCGTGATGATTCCTTACTTTCAAAAAAAGTTACATGACTTTTTGTATTTTAAGCACTGAAACATTCGCTCATGATTGTTGTATATAACGGTTATATAAAGTGATTGACAAATGGTTTTAATCTCTTCCTTTCACTTTTACCCTTGTTAAAATAAATTGCATCCCTCAACTCTTACGCATGTATTTTATTTCTCCCCTATGGTTTATTACCTTAGTGGTCCAGAAAGCTCATCATTGTTGCTTTCTCTCCAACATCTCCTTAGTATCTTTTTAGGCTCACTTAAGCTGTCAAGACTCCCAGTAAGCCTATTATCAATGAAAGCTTTAACAGTGCCACTGCTACTTTTTTAAAAATGGTTGATTCTTTTCCAGGCATAATATTTTTACTTTAGAAATATGTACAGATCTATGAAGATGTAATATATATTTTTTTTGCCTAGCTTTGGCTAAAAATGAAACAAATACAATTAAATGATCCTGATGTAAAATAATAGAATAATGTGCATTTGTAGGAGACGGTAAGCAATAGGGCCTTGGCTGAGAAACCATGGCAGTTTTGAAGAATTATCAGGCCTACAGGAGGTTAGAACGAAGGGAACTTTTACCATCTTTGGCTTGGAAGGACAAAATTTGGGATGCTGCTCTCAAGCACTGACCTTACTGGTTGCTTGATGGAGGAGAAAATTTCTGTTAACAAATCAGGCTGTGAAATTGAGTGGAAGGGGACAACCTCTAATCATTCCCATTTCTCTTCTCAAGAGAAATAAGGCAACAGAAATTGTGTCCCAAATGACTGAAAGTCAGGGGCTTTTTTGGGTTAGATATCTAACGGTTAGATTTCCTAAATGATCAATAATCTTGGTAGAGTGGTTCCCTTATAAAAAATATTTCCAATCTGACCAATTTTCTGGCCTGCTTTTATTACAAATCTCTAAAAAATAAAGGACAGAGTTCACTTATAAGATTTACATGATGACTTAATGCATGGTAATTCCTAGAAGAACTGGGAAAAAGTGCCCTTCAAAGCCACTTATAAACTCAACAAGATTTTAAAATGTAATAGTTCTAATAATAATGGGTTGAATTTCTCAGCCACATTACAAAATGTCTAAATAGCAATCCTCATCTACTTTCCTCAAGTTTCTTTCTCCAAGCAAGCAATTGACTATGAGGATATATTGTGATTCATTTCCATTTCACCCACAAACCTCTGCCTCAAAATACACATTTTCATTTCTATCAGCTTGGGCCATATATGTGTTAATATTTTTGTTCATTAATTTTTTTATGTGTCTGCATGTGTGAAAGTAGTATAAGTTAGAGTCATTTACCTTCTGACTATAAACTATTTATAACTAAGATGAAGATAAAACTCACTTCATGAAATTTCTTCAACATGATTAGGAAGAAACAAGAGTTACAAACATATGAAAATTATTTTGTCAAGCTAAGACTACAAATACCACTTGAGATTAATCTTGGATTGTTTCCCTTCAAAAATGCCTCATTTTAGTACTCTTCTACTTTCTATACACATGTGTACATGTGCATGTGCAAATTTGCCAGAAGCCACATTTCAAGGAAAAAAGGAAATGACAGTCAAATAAATATTAATTGTATTAATGATTAAAATTATCAAACCCATTAAAAAACACTTGTTTATGCATACTCAAAACCACACACACTTTCATTCTCATCCATATTACATATACTGTATATTCACATATATTTCTCTTCCTCTTTCTAACAGAAGTAAAGGAGAAAGAAGAGATGTAGAGAAATAATGTGATGTTAATTCAAGTTCATTAGACTTCAGTTCTAATGATGTCTAGTTCCAAGAGTAAGAAGCAGGAGAATCTCCAGTTGTGAACTTTTTATATATATATATATATATATATATATTAAAAAGCATATGCTTTCATGAGCTGCACCTGGCTTCATCAGGTTACAGGTTATGAAAGCTTATACCCACCAAGACTTGTAAAATGATGGGATGCTAACATAATTTTAAAAACTATAAAAAATTTACTCTGCTTAAAATGAGCTTCCTTACCTGACTTTTTAAAGCTTCTGCATTGAAAGTATATCTCAGTAAAAATAAATAAAATTGTCAAGTTTTATTGGAACTGAGTTTTTCATAATAATGAATAATATTCAAGTCTTTTATGTCTTATGATAATACAAGCTGTTCTTACAATTTGGAAGATTCTTAATAAAGAATAAAGAAAAATTGATCTTTAGAAAATGTGTTTTTGTAATAAAAGTCAATCTTCAGAATAATCACATTGATGAATCAAGATATACTATCCTTAAATACGTAATTAATCTCGTAAACATGCTAAGGCAGAATAATCAAGGTGAACATCTCTATATGGTTTCAAATTGTTTCAACACATCACAATTGTTTCAAGTTATCACCTTTGAGTTATATGAGTTGAAGTGAGTTATATTATCTATTCAGTTTTTCTTTGAGCATTTGCTGCTGTTTTAAAGTCAATTGATATACAATAGAGGATTTTTGTTATCCAGCATTAATCTTTGTCAATGTTTCTTTTCTGTCTTGAGTTTTCCATTACCATGTAGATCTAAATGATGAATTCTATAAATAATAAAGGCTGCATAAATTAAATAAATAAATAAATAAATAAATAAATAAACAAACAACTTAATACTCCAAATAACATATTCCTCTGTGGTTAATTTTGAATGATCATTCTTGACAATAGAGGAGTCTTCTTAGGAATTCTTCACAATTTCTGATCATTGTAATGTTCTTCTCTTGTGAGCCTCTCAAGTGTCCTTATCTGGTTACTTATTTTTTCTCTTTCTTTGCTTCTTATCCTTTAGCTTAACTGGCATATCACCTAATTCAAATACATTAGGATTTAGTAGAAAATATGTGATTACAGTGCATCAGTAACTGTCAGTCTAAAAACCAACTAAGTGAAAGGCTGCTCCACTTTAAGAATTGTGTGGGTCAGGGGTGGGTTCTAACTTACCTCACTGCCGGTTCGCTTCCTCCTGCGCCACATGGGCGCACGCATGCGCAGTGCCCCCAAAAAAACAATTCCCAAAAAAAGCAAAAAACAAGATGGCGACGCATGCGCAGTGCCGGAAACTCGGCTTCTGCGCATGCGCAGAAGAAGAAAAAAATAAAAACAATTCCAATTTTTTAAAAAAAAAATCCAAAAAAAGATGGCGGCGCCCACGGACTGGCACCGACCGAACCGGATCCGTGACGTCACCATGACGTCACCAGCGGGTCGCTACCGGTTCGGGTGAACCGGTCCGAACCGGGAGGAACCCACCTCTGGTGTGGGTCATTGTTCAGGAACTCTGAACTCATGTCATCAACCCAAATCACCATAAGATAAACTTAGTCACAGGAACATGAGGAGATGGTAACAGAGGATAAACTAGGTGTCACCTATGACATCCTCTCCATGCTATCTGGTTTAGACAGAGATACATGTATTTTAAAAATTCATTGACTTATCTGTTGCTGGGAAGGTTAAGAGGGATTGAAATAATATTGCATGTGCACAATGATTCAAATTGTTTTGCCTTCATAGAATCATACTGTAGAATGTAAGGAAAAAGTCTTGGACATCATTGGAGACTATCTTGTCCGATTTTTTCCCAATACAGGAATCTATTGCTAATACATCTCTGATAGATGCCCATCCACTTTCTGTTAAATGCATTCAAATGAAGGAGAATCCACTAGCACCTGAACAGTCTGTTTCTTAATGCTGGAAAATTTTCCTAAGGCCCAATTGAAATATTTCTTCTTTTAATTTAAACTAAATTAAACACTAACCAATTCCAAACTTCTAAAAATTCTAAACAAAAAAAAAAGTCATTTTAGTGTGGTGGTTAAGGTGCTGGTATAGAGACTAGGAGATAGGGAGTTCTAGATCTAGTCACTCTCTCTCTCAGTCCAACTCAACCCAACTTACATGGTTGTTGTCATGGGGAAAGGAAGAAAAGGAAGGAGTATTATATCGTTTCCCCCAAAATAAGACATCCCCTGATAATAAGCCCAATTTTGAGTGCATGGCAATAAGGCCAAGTGCTTATTTCAGGGTTCAAAAAAATATAAGACAGGGTCTTATTTTTGGGGAAACATGGTATATGTTGACTACCTTGAATTACCGGTACTTACAGTATAACGTAATAAAGGTGGAATAAAAATCTTATAATTAGAGAAATTCTGTGCCACCTTTCCATAAGAAAGGTCTTCATGTGTTTGAAAACTCTGCTGTCATGTTTCCACACAGCTTTTTCTTGTCCAGTATGAATCTTTCCAATACCTTCAATTGATTCACACAAGTTTTTCCTTCCATGCTTTCTGAGTTTTGTAACCCTCATCTGATCATGCTCTAGTTCAGCAATTTTCTTTCTAAAATGTAGTGCCTAAACTGGATACAATATTCTAAATGAATAAATTTATTTCCAAAGGATCAGATTAGCAGACTGCTATTCTACAACAAACCAGGGATTGATGTAGTTATATATAAACAGTTTATATATATATTAATATAGATGTTCTGCAAATTCTGAAGGTTTTTCTCTTTACTGAGTTTTATTTATTTTCTTCTAGCTGGGTGGTTTGCTTGGTTATTTACAAATGTATTCATGTACAAAAGCAATGAGTGTGGAATATATTTGCAAAATCACTATTCTGCATTCCTGAGGCTTTTAAGGTAGCTTGGACAAGATTTTATGGATTAGCAATGGTCTGCAGCTCAGGGAAATAAATTCATTATAGCAGCACTGATTTTCTGCTGGATCAGCTAAGTCAATCAGTTAGTAAGTAAATAAATATTTCAATATCCCAGCATTTTTTTCCTGCTGAAAATGAGAAAAGAAAACTTTTCTGACATGAAGAAATATTTTTAACCACAAATAGAACAGCTTCTGTATTAACAGGAGAAAAATTATGAGTCTTGGTTTTTATCATTTTCAATCTGTAAGTCTAGGAGTTATCTTTATCCAGATGTAGCTAATATAATCACAGCGGATGTGGGATGTGAATCAAGGCAAAGACAAAGAAGTGGGCTTGATAGCAATTCTATTTCAGCTGGAGCCTATTCAGGCTGGTGAAAACCTTGCAAACCATCTCAGTTCAACATTTTGCAAACATTTACTTGTGTTCATATATCAATGATATGAATATATGCTCTTAATGGACTCTGCTCTAGTCAAGCAAACAAATCATAAAATAAATATAAGCTGTTACGTTAGGCTGGGTTGGAGATTATTTTCAAATAGTTTTGTATTAATTATTTACTCCAACTTAATCTTTGTAAGATAACCTTAAGAAATGTTAGATTCCTAGTATTCTTTTTTGACTATTATTGCACACAGTTCTACAAGCATATTGAGAAATGGTTTGAAGATATAAATATGGTAATCCCTTGCATTGCACAATTAAACTGAAATAATTAACATTATTTTATGTAAAATGAATTTGAAGGTATCACCCTTTGGGGTTCTACTTTCATGTGGATACAAGTTTAGAGAAGCTGATTTGGCAAGATGACTGGAAAATGGGGAGAGTTAAAATCTTTACCCCTGAAAAATTGGACAGAAAGCTACATATGCAATTTCTTTCTCTCCTACACTATCTCCTTTTCCTTTCTAATGTGTAAATAAAATGCAGAAAGAGACGATCATGATGATGATACTTGTTAGATTTGCGCGGGAATAATAGTCGAGATGTAGGAACTGTTCAGCACCTTTATTTGTGGCTAGCAGGAGCTAAAACGGACTGGCAGCAGGCAGCAGGGAAGCCGCTTTTAAGGGTTTCCCTGCAGCCTGCTTGGCCAGTGACAGTGGTTTAATTTTCCCGCCGCTGACTAAGCCAATCAGCGGCGAGTATGCAAATACATACTCATACGTCAGTACGTAACACCCCTCCCCTCTTAGTTCAGCAATTGTCCAATCAGTGTCCGATACGAGCAACGTAGTCGCGCAAGTAGGCGGGCCGCCATATAGTCCTACTGGGCCTGTGCGATTCAGTTCCTCGGGAGTTCTCACCAGGTGCGGACATGGTCTTTGTTGCTCCATCTCCGAGTCATAGAAATATCTGGAACCAGCCTCCAGGCGTGGAGGCTAAACTTCCTGCTCCATCATCCCTCGGTCCCAGTTGATGACGCTGGATCTCGGTGACCTCTGGTAGGTGTTCGCGTTCTCCCTCCGGGCTTGAGACTAGTGTTCTTCGTTGTTGTTGAGTCAGGGCATGGTCGTTGTCATCAGTATCTGTGCGCCTGGAACTGTATGGTTGGCGGGGCGGAGACCCGCGTTGTTCCGTTGTTTCGGGGATCGCTCTGGGGGCTGGTTCTGCTTCTGGGCATCTGAGCCAGGAGTCTCCTACTCGGGTCCTGAGTTGGTCTACGTGTCACCTCCATATTCGGCAGTCTTCCAGCCGGACCCTGTAGGACTTAGGGCCGGTGATGTCTGTGACTGTCGACTTGACCCATTTGGGGTCCCCAGAGAAATTTTGGGCGAACACTAGATCGTCGATGTCCAGTGTTCGGGTTGGTTGGTGAGGGTCTAGAGGCTTGTCCGGGTTATATGTCAGATTTAGCCTGTCCAGCTGGGATCATAGTTTCCGTCCCATCAATAACTCTGCTGGGCTGCGGTTGATTGCTGCGCTTGGAGTTATATGCTGGGCTAGCAGGAATTGATCGATTCATTCCTGCCAGCTTCCTGGGCCCATTCTTGTCAGAGTCTCTTTCGTCATCCTTACCATTCTCTCAGACTGGCCATTGCTGGCTGGTTTAAATGGCGAGACGAGTATGTGTATGACCCCAAGGTTTGCCAGGAAGGTTTCCATCTGTCGGGCTGTCAACTGGGGTCCATTGTCTGACACCAGTGTGTCCGGTAGCCTGTGGGTCACAAATAGCCTTCGTAGTGCTCTGATAGTGGCTTCAGTCATTGCTGAAGGCATGTTGACTATCCATTTGGAGTATGCGTCAATGACTATTAAAAATGTCTGACCCGCCATTGGTCCTGCAAAGTCTATGTGGACTCTTGACCATGGTGCGTTGGGGGTCTCCCATTCTACTGGGCTGGATTTCAGTGGAACTGGTCTGGTTTCTTGACAGGGCTGACACGTGGCCACCCACTCTGCGATGTCCTGGTCCAGGTGTGGCCACCACAGGTAGCTTCTTGCTAGTGCCTTCATGTGCACGATTCCTGGGTGCCCAATGTATAATGTCCTGATCACCCTCTTTCTTAGATTTTGGGGAATCACAAATCTCTCCTCCCATAGTAAGCAGCCCTTAAGCACCTACAGTTCCATCTGTTTATTTTTAAACATCTTAAACTCCTCCCCTTCTTCCCCCTGTGGCCACCGCCTCAACACCCAGTTCATTACTTTGGAAAGCACCCTGTCCTTTGCTGTGTGCTCCGCTATGTCCCGGGATGTGACGGGGCTCATTCATTCTATGTCGATGAGCAGAATTTCAGCCACAGGAGCGGGGTCTTCCACTAGGTCGGGTTCAGGGAAGCGGCTGAGGGCATCCGCGTGGGAGATGCTTCTTCCGGGTCGGTGGAGAAGAGTGTAGCTGTACCCTGAGAGGAAGATTGACCATCGTGTTAGTCTAGGCGACATGTAGTGTGATGTCTGATTGTTTCCGGCGAGTAGACCCAGCAGCAGTTTTTGGTCTGTGATTAATTCGAACTTGCGGCCGTACAGGTATTCGTGGAAGCGCTTGATGCCGGCCAGTGCTGCAAGAGCTTCCTTATCTAACTGGCTGTAGTTGCGTTCAGCCTGGGATAGGGTCTTTGAGTAGAAAGCTATGGGGGCTTCTGAGCCATTGGGTAACTTATGGCTCAGTACTGCCCCCACTCCGTAAGTGGAGGTGTCGCACGTTAGTAGTAGGGGGAGGTTTTCACTGTATTGCATTAGGACGCTGTCTGAGTTAAGTAGGTCCTTTACTGTGGCAAAAGCGTTGGCCTCTCTTTGTCCCCATGTCCATGTGGCCATCTTCCCCAGGAGCCTATGCAGTGGTTCAGCAACTGTTTCTTTCTGTCGCAAAAAAATGGCATGGAAGTTTAATAGTCCCAAAAACGCTTGTAGTTCTGACTTGTTTCTGGGGGTTGGTGCTTCTTTGATGGCCTTAATCTTTTTTTCTGTGGGTCTGATGCTGGACCCGTCTATTAGAAACCCCAAGAACGTGACTCTGGTGACCCCTATTTTACATTTGTCTTTCTTGACTTTGAGCCCCTGTTCTTGAAATCGCCCTAAGACGAACCACAGCCTTTGAATTAGTTGGTCTTCTGAGTCCCCTGAGATGAGGACGTCATCGAAGTAAGGGACTACTCCTGGAATGCCATTTAATAGCCATTCCATTAAGCATTGGAATAGGCCAGGGGCCACGCTGACCCCGAATTGCAACCGGTTGCACTTGAATGCCCCCCTGTGGGTGACAATTGTTTATGCCTCGGCTGTGGCTGCGTCTACAGGCAGTTGCTGATATGCCCCATTGCCCAGGGAGTGTAGGAGATGCTGGACAATGGGCACCGGGTATGCGTGTGGTTGTAGGGCTTTATTTGATGGTCCCTTTATAGTCCGCGCAGATGCAAATGGACCCGTCCGGCTTCATGGGGGTGACAATGGGGGTCTCCCACGTGGCGTGCTCTACTGGTTCCAATACCCTTGGGCTATTAACTTGTCCAGCTGCTCATCGACTTTAGGTCGGAGCGCAAAAGGGACCCTTGGGGCTTAAGTCTTATTGGGGTTATGCTGGGGTCTAGGCTAAATGATATGGGCTTGCCCTTATATTTACCTATACTCCCATTGAAAACGGTCTGGAAGTCTGTGAGGAGCTCGTCCAGCTTGTCCCCTCTTAGTTGGTGCAGTCCCGTGATGCCGATGTTGAGCGGCTTGAGCCATTCCACCCCCATCATTGTTGGCCGGTGTCCTTCAATGACAGTGAGATGCAGGTTCCCTTTGAAATCTTTGAAAATGACTGGGACTTCTGCTCTTCTGAGGACTTGGATCCGGTTCCCATGGAAGTCGGTCAGGCGGATGTCTTGTGGTTTTAGTTGTCTTTTTGTGATATTGGGCATCAGTTGCTTTAGTGTGCCCCAGGCCATGATTGTGAACACGGAGCCGGTGTTGAGCTCCATGTCGCAAGGCAGTCCATCTATGGCCACTGTGACTACGAACTTTTCACCCTGGTTGGCATTCACGTGGCCCACTGAGGTGTGGTAGGTGCCCCGTGTCTCTTGGGATCCATAGTCGTCCCTTCTTCTGCCCCTCTGTGTCCCGAAACAGTTTTGGGCTTGCCTCCCTGGTCCCTTGGGGGGTCGGGGTGGGAGTGGGGTTGTTTGGTATTGAGCCG
>QLTV01000601.1:2186998-2201309 GCA_003457575.1 Thermophis baileyi | reverse complement strand
ATATATATATATATAGGCAATAACATTAGTAGCAGATGGATAACAGAAAGATAAAAATAGGTAAAGCAATCATTCAGTGCCCTTTCTTTTGATAAGTATTAGACTGACCTTACTACTTCCACACTGTAACATCCTTCCAGATGTTAAGAACTTGTACCATAAAGATTGAAAGTTCATATATTGCAATCTCCCATTACCCAATTCTGTGTGCTTAAGGGCTAGTGTCTGGGTTCTCTGTCTCCACTTTAGGATCATAGCACGGGTGTTCAGTTATGTATTTGATACTGTGGGAAGCCACCCCCTCCCTAGAAGAATGAAATATTTTGAGATATATTAAAAAGGCAGAATATTATATTTCCCTAAATGAGAAATGGAGAAACATGTTTTTTTAGAGGCAGGAAGCAGAAACTTAGGAGGCAGCTTTTAGAAATGCAGATTTGGTAATCCATTCAAGACAGGATATTTTGAAACTCTCTGCAGCAAAGTCTGAAGAAAGGCAGGAGGGTAGGATTAGAAGCAGCCCCTCTCCCAACATCCAAAACAGGATGAAAGCCATTAAGACACAATAGGAATTGCCCAACTCCCTTTCAGAACACAAGCTCCGTCATTGCACCATCCCCAGAGCAGTCCAAACTTCACCTGGGAGCTCAGATAAACAATAAGCCAGAGGTCAACCAAATTAGCTCAGACAAGCACCTAGGATTTGCATTTCCTCTTTTGCCTATAGAGCCAGCTATGACTCCTACATGACCCCATAGGAATCTGACAACAGCCAATAGAATATTAAAGGACATGTTCTTACACAGGAACAGGAAGATCAAATACAAAGCCCAAAGAAGGTATAAAAACCCACCCACTCTCAACTCCATTTTGTCAGCTTCACCAGAGCCACAAACCCTGGTGGTTCTGTTCATCAATAAATGGACCCTCTCTCCAATCATCCTCCAGTCTCCATTTTGTCTCCAGTGCCTTTCTCTCGGCTTGGAACTGAACCAGATGGATATTTCTTCCAACAATACTAATAAAGCTGAAGAAGCTTCTTGGATGAGAAGCGAAATGTCTTCAAAGAAAAACCAGAAAGTCCAGTTGCCTCTGGCAAGCACTATTGGGACATTTTATACTAATGTTTCTAAAAGTTATACTAAATTACACATTTTATACTAAATTACACATTTTAATATGATTTTTTTACATTCTCTATAGAGGGCCAGTTGTAGTAGTTAAAGCATTGGTCTGAAAACCAGGGGACTTTGAGTTCTAGTCCTACTTTACTTATGAAGTTAACTGGACAATCTTGGGCCAGCCTCACTTTCTCAGCCATAAGAAGGAGGCAGTGGCAAACCACTTAGAAATCTTGCCAAGAAAACTGCAGAGACATGTCCAGGCAGTCGCCAGGAATCAATACTGACGTAAAGTAATAACAACAATAATAAAAGCTTTGCACCATTGCAATAGTTTCTTTTTAAAAGTTATTCTCCAAACTTCCCATTTTTATAAAATGCTGAAAAATAAATATCTTCACTTGATGCTAGAGTGAATACCAATCAGATTTAGACTGAAACAGTATTCCATGTTGTTAACCAAACCAAGGAACTTCCTATTAGTTCTGAGATTAAAAAAAAAAGATTCATCAGATAACTGGGACTAAGTCATGTAGTATTGTAGCTCACAGAACCTATTTTTCACAAAAATGATAGATAAATAAATATAGAATTTAGTGACTGGCATTCAGCAAAGTCTTTACCACAGGTGTTGCAATGATAAAGTAGGCGATTTCATTCTGGTTTCATTGAAAGGTGATAAATAAATAAATAAGTTAGAGCTGAGCAGAAATTCAGATTTTTTTTTCTGAAAAATTTTCTCCTATGCAGAAAAAGAACCTACTATCTCCATCTCCTTCACCACCTCCTTTTCCTCCTCTTCCTTTTCATTTTCTTCCCCCCTCCCTTTTTTTTTTAACTCTTCTCTGTTTTAGTAGAGAAATAGTCAAGGATAATATTATATCCTAGAAATTATGAAGAATACAATAGGAGGTCAAAGTAGAAATATAATTACTAATACCACTTTCAGCAATAGCTGAAAACAGTTTTAGAAAAATAAACACCAACTATCTTTGTTGATAATGATTCTAATTAGAATACACTTTATTATTTTATAGTTTTAAATGTGGAAAGTGATGTTGTAATCTGCTTTTTGGATAATTAGAAACATATCCAGACCTGAATGTGTTACCTAATGGTATGTGGAAAGAATAGTATGTGGAAAGCATTCAGAACTACTGTAAAATGAAGAGAGAAAAGCACTGAATTGTAGGTATAAAATAAGAAAATTGAATCATTTCTGGAATAGTTGAACTTTTTCAGAGGATATGTTGATAACCAAATGCTTCTGGCAGTGACATAATTAGTGAGAAAACCATGCTTCACAACTGATAGAATAAAAGTAACATTTGTGCAGCTGGATATATCTGTTTATGCTTTGTCCTTTTAATTAGGAGCTCGGTCAACAAATATTTCCCTTCATAAATACTGAAGATGTGGTAATTTCCTTCATGTTACTGTCAGAGGCACTTGCCTGAATGTGTCCTTATAGTGCTATAAGATATAAGTAATATATGTCAGTATGTAATCTCTTTCTGTACAATATTCACCAAATATTTGTAAGATTAAAAGATGATTCTACTCAGAAAGAAATTCTTTCTTCTTTCTTTCTTTCTTTCTTTCTTTCTTTCTTTCTTTCTTTCTTTCTCTCTCTCTCTCTCTCTCTCTCTCTCTCTCTCTCTCTCTCTCTCTCTCACACACACACACACACACACACACACACACACACACAAATTTTGAATATTTATTAATGCAATCATATGTACATGTTTATGGAGATTCTCAGTCATCCAGGTCATGGTTGTCCCAAAGGTGTTTTTTCAAGAGGCAACTGGACTTTCTGGTTTTTCTTTGAAGACGTTTCACTTCTCCTCAAAGAAGCTTCTTCAGCTGAAGAAGCTTCTTGGATGAGAAGCAAAATGTCTTCAACAAAAACCAGAAAGTCCAGTTGCCTCTTGAAAAAGTACCTTTGGGAGAATCCTATGTACAGTTTCCTAGAGAGAAAGATTGATATCAGACCTAAGCCCAAACCTAAGCCCAGGAAGGACATAACATCCAATCAAGTTCAATCCTTTAATTGCTTACACTTAATGGACAGAATTTTGCAAAATGTAAGATATCACCTTCTAACCTACTAGATATATCCTTAGAGATTCTAGGGTGTAGCTAATCCTGGCCTCTCTCCAGGAAAGCTGTGTTGTCAAAAGCCTCCCTCTCTGTTCCCCTCAGGTGCACATTGCATTACAATGAGTCTATTTTAATTGACAGTTACCTTATGTCTTCCCCTCATTAGCCAATGACCAAAAACATCCCTCTCTTGTCTTTTAGGTTAAAAGGGCAAACCCAAGCTCATTGTAGACTTATTTATTTGAGGGTCTTACCTCTGCCAATCAGAACTAAATCAAGTTTCAAAAAGACTTGTAGACCAAAACATTGTTGATATCCAAATTATATTGAAAGCATTCTTTTTCTAATTACAAAATGCTAAATTCTCAACATATCTAATAATTGATTCTGCTGGCTAAGACCAATGGAAATTGAATAACAAAATATCTGGCAGGCTGCATGTTACCTACTTTGGACACACAAGTTACCTGAATGCCTGACATTTATGTTTCTCACCTAACAAATTACAATTAAGGCTTTTGGATCTTCAAAACTTTAACAGCACATCATTGCTTCCATCCTTCTTGTTCCAGTTAATGAATTAAATCATTCTAAGAAATGTTAATGGAAAGAAAATGCAAACAGTAGTTGGCTAAGAAGTTTAGTAACTCAAGAGACTGTAGGAAGTTGAAGGACTAAATAGCAAGTGGTTTTTAACTGGAAGACTTTTTTTCCTTTTTCTCAGTGAGCATTTTGGGTAAAGGTTTCTGACAATCATCTTCTTTTAAGCAATCCTTTTACTTTAATTGGTTTATAAAAATTGCTCTACCATACAAGGACAACTTGTGACTTGCCAAAATGAGCACAATCTTTTAGCCATAGATGACACCCCTGCTGTACAACTGCAACACCAGGAACTGAAGTGCTATCAGCTAAGTAGCAGGCCATAATACATGCCTATTGAACTATTTGAAGTGTAGGGGTCACAGTTTGTTCCTGCCTATTATTATAAGTATCAGCAGTAAAAACAATGAAACATAGTGAGATTCAGAACAGATCTCCCCACCTCATGTTTTCAACTGATGTCTCAGATGAATAGGAAAAAATAAGCTGCTATTTCACCCAATCGTTTCTCTCATTCTGCCAGCGCTAAACTGCATTTCTCCCAGAGATCAAACCACAGTGGCACATCCACACAGAGCCCTTGTGTTCCCAGGGTTCATTTAATAGATTTTGAGTCCTGCTCAGCTGGATGCATTACCTTCAAACCTAATCATGCACCATTTCTTTGGCTGCCACTTTTCTCCACCCGCCACGCTGCCGTTGCTATTGCAACACAGAAGAGAAAAAAAGAGAAGAGAAAATTTGAAAATGACAGACCATCGGCCTCTAGCAATCTCCTTCATAAACTCAACAGTTGCTTCACTTTGCATGATTAGCAGGTTTTGAAAGAAAACCAGCATGCCTGAAAATACAGCTCCTTTTCTTCCCAGAATTTGCTTAAAATATAGCACTTTCAAAGTAAGTTGACTGCTGTCCAAAGAGTCTTTTTTCCTAAAAAAAGAAAAGCTGCTTTACACAACCTGGACAGACTTTCCATCTTCACTCTTCATTTTTGTCTCTCCCATCCCACACTTTTTAACATTTTTATTTGTAATTACAGAGTTATTGGGAGTTGGGCAATATATACATTGTAATTATTTTATTATATTTATTTAAATGTATTGCTTATCCAATTCCAGTGGACTCTGGGCAGCACACAAAACTAAAATCACATAAAGAGAGTTTGAGATATTAAATTAACTGGGAACTCAGACTAAAAGGCCCTAATAACAAAATCCACAAAAGGATACAGGGGTCATTAAACCAATAGCAGGCATCAACCTCAGGCCTGGGACTTGGAAAGGAGAATGGGAAGGAGGAGGAAGGAAAGGAGGAGGAGGAGGAGGAGGAGGAGGAGGAGGAGGAGGAGGAGGAGGAAGAAGAGGATGATGATGATGATGATGATGATGATGATGAAAAAGACCAATCCAAATCCTTGGGAAACAGTTGATAGGTGGATAAAAATGCCAATTCAGTCTAAATATCTGGCTCATTGTGCAATCAACCCAGCGGTGAAATCTACTTACCTTCCCTACCAGTTCGGAAGCGCGCGCACCTGTCATGCACGCTTTTCCACCCTCTGCGCATGTGCAGAACGCTTTGTGCATGCACAGAGGGTTAAAAACAAGAAAATGGCGACATCTGGGCGGGTGGCCAGAGCCTTGTGCTGTCGCCGCTACCGGTTCTCTGAACCACTGGCGGCCGCCACTACCGGTACGCCTGGACCAGGCCGAACTGGTAGTATTTCACCCCTGAATCAACCATAATAATAAGAGAAGAAAAAGAACTGGAAAAAAATCACAAAATATAAACCTGCAAATAGAAAAACAACTGTTGCAAAAGAAAACAAAAGTAGTGCCAATAGTAATAAACACCTTTGGTGCAATCCCTAAACATCTGGAGCACCACTTGAACACCATTGGCATTAATAAAATCATTGTCAGTCAATTGCAAATGGCAGTTTGATTTGCTACGGCTTACAACCTGTGATGATATTTTAACACTATCAAACAACAATATCTGCCTATCTCAGATCCTTGGGAAGGACTCAGTGGTGGATAAAAATGCCAAATTCAGTCTAAACACCTGGCTGACTATGCCATGAGCCGTAATAATAATAAGCCAAAAGCAAATGACTTCAGGATCTTCACGGCCCATAACAGAAGTACTACCAAAAAGTTCAATTTCTGCTACATTTGAAAATTATTCAGTGTAACAAACCATTCAATAAGAGTGGATCTGTTAGGCTGAGCAATTGTTGGATTCAAAGGGAAAAGGTGTTTCAAAGCCTGCAGATGTGCTCTTGTAGCACCTGCTAGAAATAAAACAAATGCATCATTATCTAGAATCATTCACAGAAACCTTGTGATTCTAGGAACAGAGGAATTTGGTTGAAAAAAGTATCAAACACTGCTTTGCTCATATCTACCTGGACCAAAGCACCTTTTTCCCCTTCTGATTCAAAGTGCCTAATAATCTTGTTAATTATATTTAAAATGAATTAAATCTAAATGCCTATGAAATCAAAAGAAAATGAGTTTTTGTCCTGTCCATTATTTTTCGAGAATGGCCTTCAGTACACTATTCCAAAGCCACATATGGCTTTTAATCGAGAAACCACCCAACCACTATGGATATCTATTAAAGGAGCTTTGTAAAATTTATTTTGTAGAAGGTTCTACTGTAACATATAGTATAGAATAAAACTTACCAATGCTCACCTTTTATCATTTTTTAGGAAAAAAAACATAAAAACTTGTTGGCAAAAAAATGCATCTGAAATATATATTTATGTTCTTGAAAGATAGGTACAAAAAGATGTTGTTTTTTTAAAAAAGAACTTACAATATAGAAAAGTTTGCTACATCAGATAAATTTACATAAGAACAGCAATAGAAAAAATGGATTTCAAAAGGACCATCAGGAATCTTACACTGTTTGTAAAGAAGAAAAGATGCAATCTAATCACTATATTCCATTGGCTTCTTGAGTAGTTTGTCTGTCTCGTACATTTGCTATATCTGATTTTACTACAGTACTACAGGTTCTACCTGTATTGTATATCATATTAATCATATTTGCTTTAGCATGATGTAGAAAATATCCCACAGTTTCCCTTCTTATTACCTTTTAGCATTTTAATGAAATTTTTGTTTTTGCTTTTTTTTTTAAAGAAACATTTGGGGAAGTCTAATGGGTGAGTTGAAGGATTTGGTTAGTTATAAGTGAACTCTATGAGTCAGTGGGGGGAAAAACCAGAGGCTCAAGTTTTAGGTCTATTTCTGGGAAAAAGAATAAAACATGAAAGAATACTGCGAGACATTTTGTTTGTGGGTCTAACTTTGAGCTATTTGGATGATGGATTGTTAGCCTGGATTGGACCAAGAACAGGGGAAAATGTCTGTTGATGAATCATGGTGAGTATGCAGAGGATCGCTTTAACTGGAATTATGTGGGAGCTAGGAAGAAAGCCGCCAGAAAAAAAGACTTAAAATCAAGCACTTGTACATGGAAGAAAAAAATATTGCTGTATTAGAACCTAGAAGACCACTCAATGAAAAATTAAAATGAATAAAAGTCATAAATTTCACAAATTTCATTTCTTAACTTTCCAAATGCTGCAGAACAGGTGGTTCTGCTGATACCAAATTTGCAGAAAACAAAAATGTAGAGAGTATTTCAGACTGTGTTACAGAAGTCACAACAAAAGCAAGACAAAATCCCTAATGAAAGTTGAACAGATATGAACATCTATAGTTATTCGCTCATCATGATAATGTTCTTTTAGCAGAGTCATTTAATGTAATTTCAAAATTAATTTCAGGTGCATTTTGAATTTGTCTTTTATGGGGAAATGTTTATGCTTTATTTCTTTTTTATTCATGAGCCAGATGTAGACAATTTCCCTAGCATTGTAGTGATTGAAGGAAGTCTAATGAAATAGCAATACTCTGAAATTATAAACCAGATGTAGTCAGTATTGTTTTGGTACATTATGTAAATACTGTATATGTTTATCAAAGGGATTTTAATGTGTTGGGCAAAATCTGTTATTTTCTTAACAATGACAGAATGAAGCTGCAATAATATGTACACACAGATACCGACATAACATTTTCAAGGAAATATAATTTTAATTGTTAAAAAAATAATGAAGGCTAGATTCTTGATTTGGCGGGAGATATTATTAAGAATGAGCTAAGAAAAATCATTAAGGTAAAAGTGCAATTGAACAAATGTTAGGGTCAATCAATGGCAGCCTTCCTTTCTCTTCTGAATATCCAGGAGATGTGGAAGTTGCCCATCATAAATAATATCTGAGAAAAATGTTGTACATGAAAGGGTAATAATTAGTTTGACAGGGCAACCACCTTTTAGGTTACTTGTATATTGTGTTAGTTGTACATTTCTCATTTATATTAATTATCTCTAGAGTGTGAATTAGTGAAGTTTTAACTCGGTAGAACATGCAGCAGCTTAACTTTAAGCAAATGGAATTTGATGTGGTTTTACAATTCTGAATAAGATTAAGTCAAGATGCTGATGTGATTAATGGGCTCAGCCAGAAGAATCACTATCATTTGGAAGTTAATAAATTTTAAAGCCAGGATGACTGTGAGGGAAAAGAAAGTAAAACAAATTGACTGAAGCAGAAACAAAAATCTGGGAGGAAAAACTGAGTATAAGTGAATAAAAAAGTTGAAGTTATTAATTTTATGTTAAATCAATACAGTTCATATGAGACTCTTGGTAGTATACAGTATGTCCACTACTACTGTGTAGTAGGCTCTTGCATTTCTACACAGGAAAGCTTATAAGTGGAAAGATTAAGAGTAGCATAGGCTTGTATGTATTTTACACACTAAATGATGGAAACCTGCATCTCATAAAAGGTGTGTGACAAATTTAACTTCACTCTTGTTTTGTATCTTGTTACCAAATGCTACTCTTTCATAATAACTTGTTTTATCAATGTCATGGTTTTCTCGTTCAACATTTAATAAACATTCTGTGCATAAAACAACATTGACTCTCATTTTCTCGTCAAAAATATGAAATTGTTTTAAAATATATTCCCAATTCTATTAAAATATGGCACTTGAAGTCTCTGTTTACCGAATCTCATCTTCAACTGAGGGATACTGGCTGGGATTTTAATTTGTCATCTCTTTCATTATTACAAATGAATGCAGAAAAGAGAATTGTGGAATGAAGAAGTAAGAGAAAAGAAATAGTCTTCTTTTTTTTCTGAAATTCACCAGCCACTAGAGTCCTAAGCTCCTATTTACCAAAGGTGCTTTTTCAAGAGGCAACTGGACTTTCTGCTTTTCTTTGAAGATCTTTCACTTCTTATCCAAGGAGCTTCTTCAGCTCTCTTCAATGTCTTCAAAGAAAAACAGTTTTCAGAGAAATACTTTGTGGCTACACTGCAGTGTCTTTGCGTTTACTCAATTATGAGATGACTAAGATGACTTTTCTGTCATAATCATCTCTTTCTTCTGCAGTCTCCACAGCTTCCTCTGTTTCAATTAAATTTAAGACACAGTAGTGGGAAAATATTAACAGAAAGCAGCAACATCAGCATAGAATCATTCTTTACCTTCATCAGTCCTTCAAGGTAATTTTTAAAGAAGATATCAAGTATGTTCAAAAAACCAAAATTTCTTTTTTTTTTTCAGGGAACTCTGGAAAATATGAAATGTGAAAATTTTTGACACAACATAGTTTGAAACTCCATTAATAAGAAAAATAAATGATGAAGTTCATATTAAAACTAGCAGTAGAAAAATGACAAATATTCCTTCTTTCTCCATCTTATCTGCTCTAAAGTAGCATAACTTTACCCCTGGCTATATTGTATATGCAGAGTATTTTAAGATGATTTTTACAGAAATCCTCCCTTCCACACTATTTTTATTAAGATGCTTTTTCATAATTCAGTGGAATACATGGAAAAAGGAAAAAAATCTGAGCAACAAAAAATGGTAGAAAGAAGAACAATACAAAAAAAGAAGATTCCTATAAGAAATAAGAGCAAAAACCAAGATTCCTGTGCAATTGTTGGAGAGTCGGATTCAAGAGAGCCAGTTTGGTGCAACAGTTAAGGTGCTGTCAGCCCAACCCATCTCACAAGGTTGTTGTTGTTATGGGGAAAATAGGAAGGGGAAGGAGTATTATGTATCTCATTGCTTTGAGTTACTTATGAAATAATAAAGCAGAGTAAAAATCAAATAAATAAATACACAAACAAATATTCCAACTGAATCATGGAGCTCGCTTATTCTGAGGTAGTTATTCCCTCTCATCTCTTCCTACACCGTAGAGTTGTCAGTGGCAAAACAATATGGCAGAAGATATTTCCAAGTACTTCACTTTGAGTTCTAAAGCAAAGGCAAAATAAAATGTAACAGATAACAAAGTGAGTGATAGACAAAAAAAGAGAGGAAGAAATATAAATGCTTTAATTTAATAATAAAACTGGAATATCAGTCAGACCTGAAAAGTCTAAAGCACATATATTTGGTAATTTGCAAGGCGCTAAAGTAACTCACTATATTTAATTGCATTCATCTAACCAATATCCTTTTGTTACTGTTTTGACGAAGCACATAATTCTCTTCAAAGCACAACAGGTAGCTTCAGCTATGCCATTTACAAATGATGTGCAACATTGGCTCATATGTGCATGCTAACTAATCAGCTTCTGTGAATCAAGGGCCCTGACAATTTCTGCTGTCAAACGGAAGAACTTAATTAAAATCTTGCCTGAGAAATGGTGGAGTGGTCATTGTTCCTTTGAATAATAAGACATAACACAAGAAATACAGGCAATATTATAGAAGGAAATATTGTTGTTTCTCCAAAGCTGACATCCATAAAGTTTCTTTAAGCAAACATACATGGACGGAAATCCATGCCATAAACATGAAACTCTTGCTGAAACCAAGCCAACAATTTGCTTGACAGCATTGCTGTGCCAGTAGTAGGCAGAAAATGTTGTTTGCTTGCTGAATTTATGTGCTGCCAATTCTTTTGAGACTCCCAGTGGTAAGCAGAACTAGAAAACATATGGTAAAAATAAAAACAGTCATGGTAAACCCCAAAACAAACACCCTACTTCCTGAAGCCACTGAAGTATTCAAACAAATTAAATAATAAACCAGGATTGTTAATACACGGGTAATCAAACCACCACTTCTTATCCAAATCAGCAGAATCCTTATCACTTAAATTTCTGCTCTTTTGACCTCTGCCCACAACAATGGATATGATTAATTTTAAGAACCTTACATTAATGTTGTTCAGTTTGGTACATAATTCATTTAAAATTCAAGTACAGCAGCCTAATTTGTTTATAACCCACAGTGTATATTGCCTTCGGCTAAAATATATGGAAAGAATATGTGTTGCTCTATTTGTGGTTTATTAAATTGTGAGATAGTTGTTCCTGGAACTAAGATTATTAGGTTAGCAAGCACTCTAAAGTAACTTTTCTGATTTCCATGTCTTATTCTACATATGCTATTTTCTGTGCAAACAAACTTTACAAATCCTATTTGAATATTTTGGGCAAAATGTGTATTCTGAAATACAGTACTGTGCAAAAGTTTTAGGCAGTTGTGCAAAAATGCTGTAAATTAAGAATACTTCCAGAAATAGAAGTATTAACAGTTTATTTTTATCAATTAACAAAATGAAAAGTAAATGAACAGAAGAGAAATCCAAATCAAATCAATATTTGGTGTGACCACCCTTTGCCTTCAAAACAGCATCAATTCTTTTATGTAAGTACACTTGCATAGAGTTTTTGAAGGAACTCAGCAATGTTCTTTCAAGGTTGTTCCAAACATCTTGGAGAACTAACCACAGATCTTCTGTGCACATAGGCTGCCTTAAATCATTCTGTCTCTTTATGTAATCCCAAACAGACTTGATGATGTTGAGATCAGAGCTCTGTGGGGCCAAACCATCATTTCCAGGAATTCTTGTTCCTCTTTATGCTGAAGATAGTTCTTAATGACATTGGCCTTGTGTCTTGGGCCATTGTCCTACTACAGAATAAATTTGGGGTCAATCACACGCTTCCCTGATGGTATGGCATGATGGATAAATATCTGTTTTTCTCAGAATTGAGGACATCATTGATCTTGGCCAAATCTCCAACTCCATTTGTAGAAATGCAGCTCCAAACTTGCAAGGAAGCTCCACCGTGCTTCACTGTTGCCTGCAGACACTCATTATTGTACTGCTCTCCAGCCCTTTGGTGAACAAACTGCCTCCTGCTACAGCCAAATATTTCACTTATGACAGCATCCCCATCCCACTTGGCAACTGGCATGTATTTACATGGTTGTAGCATCCTAGGCTCATATGATCACCATTTGTGACCTTCCAGCTTGTTTCCCTGACAAATCAATGTGGAAAATTGGATTTGCTTAATGACCAAAATGCTACCTACAGTAATTTGCCTAACAGCTGTGGCAAAAAAGATCATAAGATATCATGATTCACTTAACAACTGCCTTGCTGTTGTTGGTCATATTCTGGTCCCAACTATGGTCATAGACTGAGGACTACTTACAGTATATATATTAAGGTCTTCATATTTCTTGGTTGTGGCCAATCTATGAATCTTTCAACTGCAAACAAAATAAGAAAAAATGTTCATTAAAAACAAATAAAACAGAGAAAAAGCAAAGCAGAAATATCCAGGATAACGCTAAAATTGATGTTTTGAAATCTCAGTTTGAAAAATACTGTGTGTTAATAGCAATAGCATGTAGACTTATATACCACTTCACAGTGCTTTATAGCCCTCTCTAAGCAGTTTACAGAGTCAGCATATTGCCCCCAATAATCTGGGTTCTCATTTTACCGACCTTGGAAGGATGGAAGGCTGAGTCAACCTTGAACTGGTGAGACTCAAACTGCTGAACTGCTGGCAGCCGGTGATCAGCAGAAGTAGCCTGCAGTACTGCACTCTAACCACGGCACACCATGGCTCTTATTGGCCTCTTTATCTTCATTTCCCTTGCAGCAAAGCTTTTAGTGAGAATGTAAGTAGGGAAGCATAGGAAAAAGAAAAGGTAGAGGAATTTTTTTTAAAAAAAGAATGATACATTATATTATGGGTAAACAAGGGCAAGGCTTGCATCATTTAGAGTACTCTGGGCTATTCCAAAAGAAAGAGTGATATAAATATAGATTAAATAATCATAAAATAATTTAGTCTATTCATTTGACTTATAACAAAGACATGCGTGTACACTCACACACTTAGTAGCAGTGCCATCATCAGGGAAAATGTCCTCTTATCCTTAAGGACATTTGTAAAAATGTTGCTCCAATTTCACCACTTCTGGAGAAGTGTTACTTAGCTTTAGTCACCAGTTGCTCCATTGTAGCTATCGTTTTCTCACTGAACACATGAACGGGGAAAAAAAATGTTCTTTGACCTAAAGAGAAAACACTGATATTTTCCCCAAAGAATACCAGGACTTATAAGTATTAGGTAAACATAAGCTTTAAATACAAATGGGAAGCAAAGTAAACAACTCCTAATGATAAAATACTTTGTGCAGTAAATTTTGGAAACCATGTTTAGTGACACTAAAAATGCCTGAATCTTACCCAGGCATCTTACAATGAGTTTCTTGATGTGGACTTCTTTCAATGGTACTTGTACGATGGCAATTTTGTTTCATTGGATGAACCCCAGAGGAATGGAATAATGATTACATTTTCGGCCGAACAGGTTTTTTATTGTGTTGAAATCTACTTCCCATTATACGAGACATCAGTCAAATGTTCATGCATCTTAGCTGTGTTGGAAACTGATAGCACTTGTACTCATTGGTGGCATATTTTAAAGCATTGTTCCCTGCTGTGAAGTAAATGAAGAGAACTTTATTTCTAAGAATTAAAGTGACCTACTTACAACACACAGCAATTAAGCTATCTTATTTTCAATTTTTTTTTCTTCTGTTCAATCATGTCTGATTCACAGAGACTTCCTGACATGTCCCTGCAATTTTTTTGACACAGTTTTACATAATTGTTTTGCCATTGCTTGATTCTTAGGCCTGAGAAAGAGTGACTGGCCTAAGGTCACCCAGCTGACTTTATGCCTAAGGCGGGATTAGAATTCTGGGTTTCTAGCCTGATGCCTTAACCCAGGGGTCCTCAAACTTTTTAAACAGGGGGCCAATTCACAGTCCCTCAGACTGTTGGGGGGCTGGACCAGCTGGGTGGGCGTGGCTAGGTCATATGACTAGGTGGGCGTGGCCAATTTAACAGTCCATTAAACAATGCACACAAATTAAACTTTAATTTGTTTTGCTCCTGGGGGTGTTTTATTTGCTTTTGTTTGCATGTTGCTCTTTTGGTTGACTTTTCTTTTTACTAGATCGTTTTTTAAGTTGTTTAGGAGTCTAGTGGTCCACTTCAGGAAACTCAGTTTTGCAGCAATTCTTCTCAGCCCCAAGGAGCTTATAATCAACAAA
>QLTV01000601.1:2146383-2186726 GCA_003457575.1 Thermophis baileyi | reverse complement strand
GGCATTTTTGCCCATTTTTTGGCCTCCTGGGGCGTCTGTGCGCCCCCTTTTTCACCTCCCCTGCCTCCAGAACGTCTCTGCAGGCCAAAATTGTTGGCCTTACCTTTCAATTCCAGCCCGGGGGGCTTGCAAAGGTAAGTCCTGCACTTGGCCGAAGGGTGGGCAGGGCGATGTGAGCGGGGCAGCCTCGTGGTCCTGCGCAGGCTGGATTAATGGCTTCGGCGGGCCACATGCGGCCCACAGGCCGTAGTTTGAGGACCCATGCCTTAACCACTATACCAACCTGGGCATTTTACAGTCCCCAGATCACATCAGATCCTTTGGCTGTCCCTGTCTGACCCACATGAGGTCAATTGGAAATTAGAAATCAAATGTAAATAAGCGTAAACCATGCATGTAATACTACTGCATTGTTTTTATTTTGAAGGCAACTGCTTTTTAAAAAAACTTACAAATGTATGCAGGTGTGTTCCTATGTACTTTGATAGCCCTATTGGTTTGCCCCTCCACAAAAGTTCCAGTTTCTTCTGTGCCCTTTTGGGAAAATTAATTGCCTACCCTCTGCACTATACCAGCCTGGCTGTCCATTTCTAATGTAGGTGTTCCTAAATATTCTGGATACTTACTGTAGGTCTAGCATCATAAGATATAAAGTATTAAGATATAAAGATATTAGATGTCCACTAACCCACAGGTTTTCTGAATCCCTAGAATCAAATTGAATATCCAGTGATACTGATTAGATAAAGCCACAATCTAGTGAGCTTGCTTTCATGGTTTTCCATGGGAAGATAGAATGGATTGAGAACCTGAAGCAGGGCCATCCAGTCAATGAACTTCATAGTGTGTTCCTATACACCACTATAAAATGATTAATAATCATTGGCTTTAGGGTATATAACCTTCCACATATAAAAAGAGTTTATTGGCACTTGACATTGAAGCTGCTTCTAAAGAGAAATAAGTCTGAATGAGATGTCTGGGCATTCCATCGAATTGCAAGCTATC
The DNA here is from genome assembly GCA_003457575.1 of Thermophis baileyi. Taxonomy (NCBI): domain Eukaryota; kingdom Metazoa; phylum Chordata; class Lepidosauria; order Squamata; family Dipsadidae; genus Thermophis; species Thermophis baileyi. The sequence continues at coordinate 2,185,718 of QLTV01000601.1, read as the reverse complement.
ATCTCCTATATATAATTACACTGAATTTATACATGCAAAGTTAAAGCATCAAAATGCACATATATGCACACATATGCACATATATGCACATATATGCACAAAATGCACATATATGCACACATATGCAGTACACAATCCGCTTTTGTCAAAAGAAAGGAAACATTCTTTCCTATATTATTTCTTTTTAATGCCTCTTATATCTGCCTTTACCTCACATCAAAAACATAATTGCTACAGTCTTTGCTTGTAAATAGAAAGTTGCCAGTTCAAAACTCAGTAGAAACATTAACAAATATTTTTACCGTGCTTAAAAAAAAATATTCATCCATGAATTTTTTCACAATTTTTTTTTAGTCATCTCAAGTACAAGAATTTGAAACCCTCACCACACACCCCAGGCTCCCATTCCCAGGCTGAAACCATTGTACCTAAATGATTTTTTAAAAGGAACTGTTGGGGTTAGCTTGCAGCAAAATGAAGTGTGCTGTCCCAAATCGACAGGAGTACTTGAAGTTATATGACTTGGAAAGGTTCACTTAAGAAATGGAACAGAAAAATATGAAATAATTTTGATAGTGATGACTAAGGAATGTAGAAGAAATTAAAATGAAACAAACTGGGACAACACAAACAGTCATAATTCTTACAGAAAAGGATGTTGAAGCCTCAAATCTCATTGGACACCTCCACTGAATGCAAATTTTAGGAAAATATTTATAGAGGTTAAAGAGAAAGCAATATTTCATATCATGTGATCCAGGGGTGGGTTCTAACTTACCTCGCTGCCGGTTCGCTTCCTCCCGCGCCACGTGGCTATGCCTCATGGGCGCGTTCGCTTTGCGTACACACATGCGCAGTGCCAAAAAATATTTTTTTTTAAAAAAAAAAGCCAAAAACAAGATGATGACGCATGCGCAGTGCCGGAAACTCGGCTTCTGCGCATGCACAGAAGAAGAAAAATTTTAAAAAAATTCCTAATTTTTTTTTTTAAATTCCAAAAAAAGATGGCGGCGCCCACGGACCGGCACCGACCGAACCGGCTCCGTGACATCACCGTGACGTCACCTCTGATGTGATCAATGGCAATAACTACAAGTACTTGTTTATGACGCTTATACTTACCCATTGGACCACATCCATTTCCCACATCCTCTCCCAAACATATTTTTTAATGCACAAGCATTGTGAAAATAACACTCCAAAATAATGGTTAAAAAAACTTCTGAGAAAAAGCACTGGGTCCAAGTCTTTTAGCAAACTCTTATTAATTTTACTGTTAAATTATAGCATTATGTATGAAGAAACATTTAATCTTCTTCTGTACAGATTTATCAATTCAGACAACCTGAGTATCGAATGAAATATTATTTTAAGCAGATAAATCTTCTTTTGCAAGCTGTACCCAAACCTTTGCATTTACTTTAACAATCGGTAAGTCAGTTAATTTTACTGTCATCTAAACTTCTCCTTATGATTGCAAATTGTCTTCTGTCTTGTTATCAATCTGAAAGAAAATGTCTGTATGTATGCATTTATATTGTTTATTTTCAGGCAATAAATGTGTTTATATGAATATCCATCTTTTTTTTTCAGTCACCCAACTTTGTTTCTTCTGTGGGCACTGTTTTTCTAGTTATAGTTTTACAGTCCTTGGAATTTTCAGATTCTGCAATGAGCAATTTATATCCAGACATGCCGAAGTAATCAGATTGTGATTATGTCATTTGAGCCCAATAAACCTGAGAAAGGTGGCATGGTTTCTTGGGAACACTCACAGGTATGGCTGTAGACATTGGGCAAATGGAAGTGAATGTAACACAGATGTAACAAAATACATAGACATTTGTGTATTTAACAGCAAAACACAGCAAGTTAAAAATACTTGAGCAATAACAGCAATGCATCAACTTGGTGCATTTTGCAATCTTTCAACAGTGAACAACCCCAAATGTGCAAGTGAAAGGCAAGTGTTTATGTATCACTTAATTTTGCTACAAAAACATCCCCCAACTTTCAGTTTCACCCTTTTAGGATACCATTGATAGTATCCACATCAATTAATTATGATCCATTAAAAGATAGTGAGAAGGAGCATTCTTCCACTGATGTTAAAGCAAAGCTATCATCGAGTTTAATTAAAAATTGTTTGTAAACGCTGATCAGAAAACCAAATATGAACTTTCATACTGAGTCATATAATTGCACCAATTCTATAATTAACTGGTATTTTAACTGCAGACTGTTTATTTAGCACTAAAACTCCATGATCATCTTTGCCCAAAGATTAATGTGGATGAAAACTTAATAGCTAACAGTATGTGCTCCAAGGAGCTGCAAGGAAGTATATGTACAAAGGTCATTGAATTTCTTTACTTGTTCAGGCACTGTTTCAAATGGCATTTGAGATTTGAGTTTGTTATTCAGAAGGCTCACTTTTTAAAGAACTGTTTCAATGCTGGAAACAAATTGCTCTCTGTGTATATAGCATTAGATTGTCTCCTTGGTATGAAAGTTGATCCTACTCAACTGAAGGCGAACCTAATTCTAAATAAAAGAGTAAGTGGCATGGAAACTTATTTGTTACATCCAAACAGTTTGCTTTCAGGGCAACAAAACTGTGTTCAAATCACTCACATTCCAATTCCTTTATAATATATTGCTTTCTACCGATGGTGCAAAAGTGGTACATGTCAGTAACTGATTCTTTATCCATATGCAGCTTCCTCATGTTGGCTACATCCATTTTAATGTAGGTTCAACCAACTATGATATCAAAACTCTCTCATAATCCAAATCCGTGATTCTGTGCAAAATTGACACTATGTCAAATTTATTATTTTGCATCCTCCCTATTGACTTTCCATCAACATGGGGAAATATTTCATGGAAGGAATGAAGCCATTGCTTATTTACCATTAAGAACACCTCAAGATGGTTTGTATCTTCATCTAGAAAGAGAAAGTGTATGTACAAGTAGTCCTCATTTAGCAACTGCCTCATTAGCAACCTTTCACAGTTATGACAGCAATGAAAAATATCTGTTCTTCAGTTTCAGTACAGATAGGACATGGAGGCTTCAAGGGTTCATTTAACAAAGAATAATTATTACATATACAAATCTCTATAAAACATTTTAAAAGTGAACATTGTACAAGTTTGGAATTTTTAGAAACTCTTCAAAAGGGTTAGGAAGGAAAAGGTAAGAAAAACCAAACCAAATCAAAGAGATTCTCTATTGTGACCAACTTTTATCTAGCCAGAAGTGCTCAAATTTGGTAGCTAAGAATAATTGAGATTTCTGGTATATTGGTAAGAAGACATGAGCTGATGCACATTGCTGATGAGTTCTTCTTAGTTTAAATAGCCAGAAATAGCCTTCTTGTTTTCAGGAAGAGCTAACTGAAAACAATGACAATTTTTTCTTGCTATGGATAAGCCAGAATTTCCTGGAATGTGTTTAGGTTTCAGTGTTTTCTGCAATTATAGTTACTTTGAGTTAAAGGTATTTAGTTTTGGCTAGGCATGTACTTGTTCATTGCTTTTATTTGCAATATATCTCATTTTGATCACATGAATACAAAGCTAAAATCTCAGAATTCTCTTTTTTATTTTTGTTTTTGGCAAATGAAAAATTGAGAAATGAGGGGGTTCTGAACATTGTGATAAATGTATTGAGCAAAAAGAAAGAAAAAAGTATTTTGCAACCAATCCTGACATTCACGGTCTTTGCAGGTCTGTAAAGCTAATGAAAACAGAAGTAAGATCATGAGTCATTTGTTTAATGACTGAGTTGCCAGTCCCATTTGTGGTGCTAAACAAGGACTACATTGTGTAATGGCAAAGTGAAATTGACGATATGCCTTATTTTCTATCAGAGTTTCTCATATAAGGTGGCTTTTGGTCTGTACTTCTTTTCCTTCCAGTTGTTTCTCTTATCTCTTTTCTCATCTCTTCATGCAGCCTCACACAAGAGTGTTAGCTTTCTTTTTAGAAATGCTTTGTCAGCATTGAAATCAGCCACCTATGGCAGAAAAATCATAACCTCTGATATATGAGCTGGTACTATCTAGCAGCAATTTTTAATAGATAATATGCAAGAGGTATTTATATTTCTAATTAAGCAACAATATGAATAACAAAAACACACAATAGGTATTTCTTCTTATGATTGAGTTTCAGAGTGGATAGAGTGGGAAAGATGTTGTGTGCTAGAAAGTAGAAGAAAGGGATTGTTTTCCTGTGCATATTCTCAACAATTAAAGGAATATGGGCATATTCCTATTGAATAATTCTGTCTATATTAAAGTTTTCAGTAGAAGTTCTAATTATTTTCTTTCTTTTGTTCAGTAAACCATTTCAGCTTCTACTGTGTGTGTCTGTTCACTGCTTTGGAATCCATGAATCTCCTACTCACACTTTACAATGGCAAAACAGAGTGAATACACAATCTATAGTATTATGGACTGAAAGAAAGCATTTGGACATGAAACCAAGTGCAGATGTTGCCTTGAAGCTGATAGTCATCAACTCTATCAATTGATTTATACCATTAGCCCATTTTCAGATTTTAAACATGTAAAGGGAGTCTGTTAGAAGAAGGAATCAGCTGCAAGGCTGTTGCTACCACTGATCTAGACTCCAGTATAATTCCTATGAAATTTAATTCAATCAGAATAAAGAGGTTGATGTTTAATTAAGAACAAAGAATAAACACTCTAACTGATGTTAGTATAACATTGATATATTTGATAGGTGGTGGTACAGAAGAGTGTCCTTTCTGGAAGTTGTCAAAGATCTCACACATAGTGTAGAGTAAATAATTTATAAATGCATGCACAGAACATTCCTCAGAAATCCCAGACACATTGGATTAAAAGAAGACAACAAATTTTGAGTCAGAATCTAAATGAAAATCAAAGTCTTAATAACATATTTCTACTTCCTCTGCCACACAGAGACATAATGCCAACCTTCACACAGCTGGACAGGATCAAGGAAGCCAGAACTCGACAGATTTCAGTAAGAGACATTTATTATTAATACATGGTAGTTGAAATCTTGGAAACTTTAATAGGCATTTTCCAACCTCATTTATAGTGTGAGTTAGTTAAGGCGGTGTCTTTGGAGGATCCAAAATGCTTAATCCCACATTTCAGCTGACCTAAATTGTTAGATTTATTCTTTGTTTTCTCTTCCATTCCTTTACTGGCCCCCTCACAATTTCTTACCTATTAAGGATCTATTAAGAAGCTTTTGACAAAAGCAGACAAGACACAGTTTGATCTGGGATCATTTATTTATTTATATATTTATTTAGTTTGTCGATCAGTTCCAGTTTGATAATTTTATTTTTTGTTCTGAGTAACTGCAAGTTCTCAATTGGAAGGTAGTCGGAGATGCTTCCAATAATGTTCTCTAGCAGAAGTAAGATATATTGAACCTATGTTTTCAGTAAATATAAGAAAGAAAATAAAGCCAGGAGACTAACACAGAATCTAAGGTGGCAATTTCATTTTAGCATATGCTAGTCAAATGCGTCTTCTTTAGATTGTTTCAAAAGAATAAAAATTGGATTTTTATTATTTAGGACTATATGGAAATGCCAATAGTAATACATTATTACTACTACTATGCTGTTTTGCCTTATTTGTTTTTAGTACTCAAAAACAATAATAATAAAAGATAAATGAGATTCTGTGAAAAATTTCTAAATAGCATATTCAAGTAAAAAATTATGAATTGTTTATCATGGGAGAGAGAAGTATTATTTCTTGTTTTATTTCCTTCATTATGATTCTGGATAATTATGGAAAAGGTATCTTGTTCTAATTAAAAAATTTACTCTGTGTGTGCGTGCATCCACATGCCTTCAAGTCAGTTTTTGACTCCTAATGAGTGCATGGACAAGTCCCTACAGTTTTCTTGGAAACATTTCAGAAGTGATTTTCCATTGCATGCTTTCTAGGGCTGAGGAAGAGTGACTGACCCAAGGTCACCCAGCTGGCTTCATGCCTAAAACAGTACTAGAACTCACAGTCTCTCAGTTTTTAGCCTGGCTCTCTGATAATTTTACTATTATGTTTTTATTAAGTGATGTGACAAACATTTACTCCAGTTCAAATATATTTATGGGGAGGGGACATTAAACCAATTCAAAGGTGCATAAAATCAAATTCCTTTCAAATCAAATAGAACCAGTCCTTTTTTGGTTACCATTTTTCCTCTTCTTTATTTTACTTTAAACCTTAAAGAAGATTCTCTACATGGATGGAGCATGCAAAGAAAAGCATGCAAGCTTTTCTTTAGTTTTTCATTGATCAGATCACTATCATTTTAGATGTACAACTTCAATTAAGAAATGGTCAGGAATTCATTGTAAGATGAAGAATACGGCAAAGGAGAGTATGTGCGCTTGTGTGTAATTTTAACATTATTTTAACGTTAAAGGATATTAAAACCAAAAAGGGAATATATATGAACTCATTTACCCAAACTCTTCAACTAATGAAAATGATACAGACTTGATTCAGTCAGGTTGTAACCTATCATCTTTATTATCATAATTATCTTCAGCACTTTAACCAAAGGGAACTTAATCCTTAAAGATGCGGAGATTATCATATGTTAATTAATCAACAAAAATATCTTATACAAAGGATTAGAGAAAAATCCAAATAGTTGTGTTATACTGATTTGCTGAAATATGATTGTTTTGATAAATGGTTGGTTGAAAAACTTAAGAACCTCTTCAGTTTGTATGTATTCATTCAGGGCTGTTTCAATCTTAGTTTCATGAGCAATTTTATTTAAAATGCATACTTTTTCAGAGTCTATTTCCAAATTTGTTTTCTACCTCATAGTAATTGTTCTTATTCAATTATATATTTCTGTCATTTATATGTTGCTAGAATCCAAAGAATCCTGGTGGTTTAGAACAGGGGTGTCAAACGCAATTTAATTGAGGGTCTCATCAGGGTTGTGGTTGACCTTGGGGACCGGGTGGGCATGGGCAACTGGGTGGGTGTGGGCAACTGTGTGGGCATGGCCAGCTTGATGCCACTCCCCAAACTGCTGGCATGTTTCCTCTTCGCATTGGGTAGACCGGGCTGAAGCTACGCTGGCCTGATCTTTCCTCTTTGCACTGGGTAGACGAGGCTGAAGCTACACTGGCCTGATCTTTCCTCTTCGCACTGGGTAGACTGGGCTGAAGCTACGCTGGCCTGATCTTTCCTCTTCGCACTGGGTAGACCGGGCCGAAGCTACGCTGGCCTGATCTTTCCTCTTCGCACTGGGTAGACCGGGCCAAAGCTATGTTGGCCTGATCTTTCCTCTTTGCATTGGGTAGACTGGGCCGAAGCTACCCTGGCCTGATCTTTCCTCTTCGCACTGGGTAGACCAGGCCAAAGCTACGTTGGCCTGATCTTTCCTATTCACATTGGGTAGACCAGGACAGCCCCGCGGGCTGGATCCGACCACATCGTGGTCTTGAGTTTGACACCTTGAGTTTGACACCCCTGGTTTAGAATATCAATTGTTATGCAGACATATGCTGGGTTGCATCTGAGAACTGAGCCGCCCAGAGTCCCTTGGGAGTTGGGCGGCATACAAATTTAATAAATAATAATAAATAAATAATAACTTTTATGTCAGGATTTGTAGCAGTATGGAAGCCTCCTGAAAATGTTGTGAATATCAGTCAAAATACATATCAGGATTATAATATTTTCTGTGGCCCCATGCTCTGCAATTCACTCCTTTCAGAAATGCATTTAGCTAATTTTCTTCTAGATTTTCATAAAGGATTAAAAGCCTAGCATATCTTTAACCATAACTGATTTTATGTATTAATATAAGGGGGATTGCTATCTTTAGTTTTACACACACACACACACACACACACACACACACACACACACACACACACACACTGGATGGGAGGGGAATTCAAATACTGTTACATGCATAAAATTATGACTCTAAATTCAGAATGAACAAAATGTTTACATAGCCTTATGTATCAAAGTAAAAACAAGGATTCAATCATTCCCTCAGACTATTTTCTAATGAATAATCTGGTTACTTTCCCCACAAATGAAACATACTCATCTCCAGTCATAATATCTGCTGGCTTCCTCACTCCACACATTGAAGTTCCAAACTTTCATTTATCTTTGCTATTTTTGCATCTAACTGATCTTGGATGACTTTGACAACCTAAGCAGAGTTGGACCTAGCTAGCACTTGGATGACAGATCATCGAGAAGTTCCAAATATTTGTGGAATTGGAAACCATCACAGAAGAAGTCTGTGGCAAACTCTCTCTCTATTTTATTAATAAAGCTATAGTGATGTCCATAAACAACCAAGAATCAACCTTGACTCAAAGTGCAGCTTTATCACAACATATATACTGTATTTATCCAGATTATTTTTTTCATCCACTGAATTTAAAGAATGTAACAAAAATGTTTTCACCATGATTGTAAAGAATGATATCAGTTATATGATTGGGTCTAAAGGTCAGTTTATTTTTATATCCACAATATATGTGTTTTGATGCACAGTATAGACACATTAATTTATATGATATCAAAACCCTGCAGAGAGAAAGTATAATTGGTAGTTGTCCTTCTTAACCTTAAGCAAAGAGTAGAAAATTGTTCAAAACTCATGAACTCTCTTCACTGCATCCCAATCAATCTCCAATACAACTGGCCAAGTTGGAGATTTCACAAAGCACAAAGGGAAGAAAATTGAAGAAAGAATCCTAACCTTTCTCAGCAATCAGGGAAAATGAAAAATAAATTGCAGAGTCAAGAGAATGTATGCTTATTTGTACAGTTCGATATTCTTTCAACAATTTATATTTTTACTTGAGTAATTAACCTTCTGAACTTGCAGAGAACAATTTATAAACACATATTTCTGTACCTAGCTATCCTTGAAATGCAGTGCATTGATTTTCTCTTTGAAGCTCTACAAAAGGGGAAAAAGAGAAATTTTCGTTTAAATGGAAAACAATTTTCTGATAAAGCCTGCCCCCTTTGCCTCTTAGTTACTGATGTCAAGTTTCTTATCCTCCAATATTGCACAAGTTATTTTCTTTTCATCTCACTTATTGAAGATGAAAGACTCTGAAATTATTTTTATTCCTCCTATATTTTTTAAACAAATTTTATATAGTTCTGATAGCGATGGTCTGGCCATTGATGGAAGTGGCAATTTTTATATACAGTAGTTGCCTTCATCCTTATAAAAATCAAAAGGAACACTAGATTGACAGGTTCTTATCTCAGAAATCCCATGTATTCTAACAGGTGAGTGAGTTAAATTTCCTCAGAAGACTTCTTAGAACATTTCTGAAATTATTCTTTTTGACTCCTTTTTTTTGAAGAACATTTACAGAACTTCCCCAATTACACTCTACCATCTCTGTGTATTTATGCATATTTTGTTGTACCCCTCCTACTCTAGTGTCCATGAATATAACTTAGAGTAGTGAGCAGTTTCTTAAGGCAAATGTTGTTATGTAGTTATTTCCAGAAAAGAAGAACATAAACAAAAATAGAGAGGAGGAGAACATGGTTACTTTAATGCCACTTATTCTTGTAAGCTAGGAGCTATCAGGAATCTCAAGAGGGGAAAGTCTGCTATTACAAATGTTCTCCTAGGGTCAAGCTAGATGACAGGAGACTCCCGAATATATAAAGTGTCAGTCACTGCAACCAACTACCCCAAGATTTGATGGCTCTCCTTCACTACAGGTCTTAAACAATATTGCATGCATGATCAATAGTCAGACATGCTATACTGAATTCTAGCCAAGCAGATTATTGGGCTAGATGAAATGTCTCCAGCTCTTTATTTGTATGAAACAATATATATTTGCTCATCTCACAAAGCAAATAAAATGAAAGAAAAACATCAAGCTCTAATCCTATGCTCAGGGCAGGAATACGAATGGAAGCATTTCAGATAAATGTCTGTGTGGCCTTTGCTTGAGGGAGTGCAATGTCTTGGTTCTTTTCATGTTTATGTGAAATTATTGCTATTATGACTCCTCAAATCAATTTTGACTTCTGGTGAGGACATGGACAGGACCATGCAGTTTCACTGGCAACAATTTTCAGAAGTGTTTTGCCAGTACCATATTCTGGGATGTTTTTCAACTTCCTAGCCTGTGGTTGAGAGAAGGTTACCCAGAAAGCCACAGTTACCTAACTGGCTTTTACACCTAAGCAGTGGTGAAATCCATTTTTTTCTTACTACCGGTTCTGTGGGCATGGCTTGGTGGGCATGGCAGGGGAAGGATACTGCAAAATCCCCATTCCCTCCCCACTCTGGGGGAAGGATATTGCAAAATCCCCATTCCCTCCCCACTCCTGGGGCCAGCCAGAGGTGGTATTTGCCGGTTCTCCGAACTATTCAAAATTTCCGCTACTGGTTCTCCAGAACCTGTCAGAACCTGCTGGATTTCACCCCTGCACCTAAGGGAAGACCAAAAGGAAATGCAAGTTTGCCCCATCTTAATGCTCTTTGTTATAATAGAAGGGAGACAGAACCTTTGTTAGGCTTTCAGGATTCTATTATTAAGCCCTGTAACAATAGAGTTCTATCAGTCATTATGAACTTGTTCCAGACCTGGTCTACTTCAACTGACAAAAAGAGACAAAAACACAGCAACATTGCCTCAGTGAATTCAAACAAACCAGAAGCACTGTCAAAAATAATGTGTTCTCTTCCTGTTTATTTGATCATTGTAGATCAAAAGATACATACTCTCTTGAACATAGAGTGAAAACTCTGAGATCAGATATTCAAATGAGAAAGGGGCAATTAGCATGGAGAATCAACATAATCATTGACCTTTCTGTTTGCCTTTAATTTAGGATTTGCATATTATTTTCCTGTTAATTCTTCTGGGTTATTCTGGCTTTGCTGGAAGTGCTCTTGCATTCTGGTGAGCCAATTTCCTGCTAATTGATGCCAAAACCTTACAAGTTCAGTGTTTCACTCTTTTTATAAAGAGTTCTACATGGCTTAGAAAAATCCCCAGAACAGATGGAAGAATGTAATGGATCTCATTTGATAGACTCGTGTAGAAGGGCTTGAAAAAGCCAAGAGAAATAACTGGATCATGAGTATCAGAATGTCACTGCTTAGCAATGCTATGCCAATGAAGGTACATTAGAAGAATTCTAGAGGAGAAATACATAAGTTAGAAACATGTAAGACAAACCAAGAAATTCTTGAGGTTTTTTTACTCAAAGAAAACTATCCTTTAATTTTAATTTTTATCATTTAATTTTAGGATAAGAATTAAAAATTTTAGGATTTGATGTCCACAGAATACAAGCTTGCCGAATGTAATGGTCTTTGCCAAGAACTCTAAGAAGTTCAATATTCTTTTCAAAGTAGAAAGAGGTTATGAATTACAGAATGCAATAGGAGGCTATGATTCTAGGTTATTTTTTATGTTGATAGTTTTATAAACCTTTTGCTAAATTGTTCAGTATTTCATATATTCTGTTTTGTTTCTGTGGCCACAGTAACATTGTGCTGTACAGAGATTAGTCTGAAATATCTTGTTAAGTGATGATAATGCAATTTCCTGGTCTTGAAACTTAACTTGAAAAGTCACAGTATTATTTTTCTTTGTAATTAATATTTTACTGAATCCTCCCAGAGATGTGTAATAGAGCAGGAAAAATTATTGTGATACCATCTTGAGCCATCAGAATTCATTGCTTGAATCTTTAGAATGCAAAAGACATTATGAATATAAATCAGGGGTGGGTTCTAACTTACCTCGCCACCGGTTTGCTTCCTCCCATGCCACGTGGCTGCGCGCACGCATGCACAGTGCCAAAAATATGCAAAAAATTTCCCGCCCCCCAAAAAAAGCCAAAAACAAGATGGCGGTGCATGCGCAGTGCCGGGGACTTGGCTTCTGCGCATGTGCAGATGAAAAAAATCAGCAAAAAATTCCAAAAAAAAGATGGCGGCGTCCATGGACCGGCACCGACAGAACCGGTTCTGTGACGTCACCAGCAGTTTGCTACCGGTTCTATAGAACTGGTGCGAATTGGGAGGAACCCACCTCTGATATAAATGCACATAATAAAAGCCTTTTGTGATTAATTATCAGAAAGGTATTGGTAGGAGAAAATGCATTTAGAGCTAAAAATTAAAAATAACTTAAACTACCTGTAAAGCTACATATATAATGCTATGTCTAAATTAGGCTTTAATCACTTTTCCATTTGATCAGTATACTAGTTGCTGCTAAACGTGGACTTATTTTAAATCACTAGGTGTCCCAGTTTTAGATTTAATTGGTAAAATAACTCTGGAAAGAACTAGTTCTCAGCTTTATTCAAGATAAAATGGCAAGAGAACAAAGACAAAGGGCAAATAAAAGTGTTTTCAGATGCATCATAAACTTATTCAAAGAGCAGTATCAATTGGAAATGTGGCTTGGGGCAGCTGATATTTTAAATGATTATCCCCTTGCCTTCATTAAATAATTTTAATTATAGCTTCAGCTTCAATCTTAGGAAGTTGTTTCTATGACTGAAGAGAAAAAAATATTTTTCTTATCTGTATTTTTTCTTATCTGACCAAGCCATCAAAGAACACTATGGCTGGACACCATCAAAGTTGACCCCAGCCACAGCAAAATCAGAAGAAGTGGACAGACCTGGCCAACAAAATTACCAAGAGTCAGACATGACTGAATGCATATTATTATCATCATCGTCATTTGTATATAGTATGAAATTATAGTATTTGCCTTAGTATGTTGTAAGCACCTAAATATGATTTATTCAATAAACTATCATTAAGCAAATCACAAACAGAATGCAAGACAGATTATTATATAGTAAGAATGGACAAAAATGTTATAACCCACAACTTGACTGTTATTCTCTTGCTCCATTGTTAGACAAGGAGAATATAAAAATGTTCTGTTTTTTCTACTGATAATAAATAGACACAAGATGCAGTTTTACTGAATCTGATGGGGGGGGAATAAAACCCTAAATATAGTGATTCTGCAAGGGTTGGAATAGCCACAGGTGGGACAAGGTAATCGAGTTACAAGACTGGATGAGAGACAGGATTAACAATCAGTCTTAACAGTAACTCAATATCCTACAAAAGATATTTTGCACAGTACAGCCCAAGGGTCCTGATAAGCTATCTAGCCCATGTAGAGATTTTAGATATAGAACATTTTCAAAAAGGACTAGGACTCTGATCTGAGGTTGCTTTATGCTGGTTTAGACCTATCTGGAATTCTCAGCTTTGGTTAGGACCTTAGGCTTTTCACATTACTTTTCACATAATTGTAATTCAATCAGATGTCAAGGGTTCTTAGCTGAAAACTTCATACATTCAGAGTATGGTCCATTGAGTTTTGGAAGGATCTATCCATTGTTGTCATCAACATGCTTTTCTTCCATGCTTGAGATGGGAGGAAAGAAAGTTGGATAAAAAAACTAATCCCATAGCATACCGACTTACTGTGCCTCAGCTACAGGGTTGTTTAGAGCTTTTTGCTCTATGCATCACCAGCATTCACTCCTTTGAATGTGTGAGAGAGATGGGTGGACAGACAAACCCTGCCATGCAAACCAGGACTGATAATCCTGATTGCCTGTTCTTACAAACATTTTCTATCTATAAGTATACCAACCTCTAAAGGGAATATACACTAAAGGGAAAATTATATTCTTAAAAGGACAATATTTCAAAGGGTTAGAACTTTTAGAAAGAACATACCATAATTTTAAAACCTGGTAACCAGTCCTTCATCCCATTCTCTTGGTGTCTAGACCCTCTTGGAGCTCTGACACATGGTACTTTCCCTGATGTAGGTCTTAATTGAGGGATTTGGATGGAGAGGGTTAGAGAGAAAATTTTCAGGTTAGATATGCATCCCAACACTAAGTGGACACTGCACAGGAAGAAGAAGATATGCGTCCCAACACTACAAATGAAGCACAGATTCTCTGGGACAATTCTGTGAGGAGTTTGAGAAATGCAGTTCCACAAAGCCTGGCTAGCTGGAAGTAGCCAACAAGACAGGTGTGTGCAATGAGCCTATGGGGCAGGTAGGAGTCACTGGGTCTTGAAGACTGGAAGCAATAGGTAGCCTTTGCTCCTGCACTCCAGCAGCCACTAGCTTTACATTTCCCAAAGGGTGGAACTGACCGGTTTTCTCACCTATCGGGCACCAAAGAATGAAGGAATGAAATAAGAGGTAGTACAAATTATCAAAACAATCTGCCTGATTTTTAGAAGAACTTCTTGTTATTATTTATTATTTATCAAGCAAAAATTGGCTAGATCAAGTCAGGGACTCCAAAAAATAGTACTACCCATAACTGTTAAGTAATGAACACTTGCCTATTGTTATGGACACTCCTTAATTAACAGTTTTTTCTACCAACCTCCAGAATGCTTAACTGCTGCAGCCATCTTTTATTTTGCTAAGAGAATTAATGTTTCTTCATTGTTCTCACTATTTAAAGCAAAGAGATATTCCCAAACACATTTAGCATTGTCTGGAAAGTAGTAGAGAGATCATATTTCTGGACTGCATTCCTCCCAATCAGTCTCCATGCAACTGTAGAAGTCGCCTTAATTGTGTGTTAGGATTAGGGAGTTATTTTATATGTTTCACTGCCCCGTGACAGAAGTGTAACTGATAGAAATGAAACAAAAAAAATCTTATGACTACTGGCTAGCCATTCTCACTGTTGGACATGGGCCACTGAGGAAAAAAAAACAACGAATGAAAGTAATCAAAGGCTCAGTGTTCTCCTATCAAGCATAGTGTTCCTATGCTTGATGGGATCTTGAGGCACTGCTCTGCTGGATTTTCATAACAGCTATTAAAATGCAGACAATAGAAATCAGCAGTGAAGCCAGTTTCAAGTCAACTCTGTAAAATTGGAATTCCATCAAGTGATCCAGTGGATGAGGATTTCATCAAGTTAGGAAAATAACATGGTTCTATCACCAGCCAGCAAGTAATAGTAGAATAAAATGGTGATATGTGTAAGCCAAAGAATTTGCATTAAAAAAGAGAAAATTGGGAAATAGCCCACTCATGTTTTCTCTTTTATAATAAGACTTATAAATTTGTTAAATGTTTCTCACAAAGCAACAGAGTTAATTGCTACTAATATTTCCTATACTGTTCTTTTTTTTTAAATATATTTTTATTGTTTAAACATAAATATATTGAATACAGTGCAATTGTCCTGGCATTCCACTTGCCATGAAACAATGGTGAAAACAAACTAACATATATACTATTTTAAACAGTGCTAGTGCTATACAGTTATTTCTGACCATCATATTCTAGAATATCAAATTTATCTTTCATTCTAATACCTACATTCTAATACATATATAGTATCTCTTTCCATTTCCACCTAACCTGATTGCATTCTAACTTCCAACCATTGATAGAATCTATTCCATATAGCATAGTATTCTGTATCCCCTTTATCTTTTATTTTTAACATTAGTCTGTCCATTTCTGCACAGACCAGAATCTTCCTTATTGTCTCTTCTTCTGAAGGGGTGTTTTCGCTCTTCCACTGCTGTGCATATACAATTCTTGCTGCGGTCAAGATGTGTAATATTAGGTATATTGTCCCTTTATCATAACTGTCTGATATAATGCCTAATAAGAATAATTCTGGCTTAAATATATTGTCTAATCATTTTTTCTAACCACATATGAATTTGTATCCAAAATTTCTTTGCCTTTATACAGGTCCACCACATGTGGTAATATGTGCCAGATATTTGTTTACATTTCCAACAATTTGGTGACATATTGTTAAACATTTTGGACAATCTTGCCAGGGGGAGATGCCACCTATAGAACATTTTATAGAGATTTTCCTTATATGATGGGGCCATTGTCAGTTTCCGATTTCTCTCCCAAAGCTTTTGCCAATTATCCAAATCTATGTTATATCCAAAAATTTTAGCCCATACTATCATAGTCTCTTTGACTTGTTCTTCTTCCATTTTATAATTTAATAAATAATTATATAGTATCCTTATCAATTTGTCATCAGTCCCCACTAATATCTTATCCAATGTTGTTAATTCTCTATAAAAACCCCATGTTTTCACATCTTTCACATAACACGATTGTATCTGCAGGTATGACCACCACTCTAGTTCCACCCTTTAGTTTTTTAGTTCTAATCTGGTTTTCAATTCACCTTTCTCATTTAGTATATCCTTATAAGAAACATTTTTTTCCATGTTTATAAGATTTGGGTGTATCAATGCTTCTAAGGTGGAGAGCCAGACTGGTATTTCCCTATAGTTTTGTTGTTTAATTTTATCCCACACTGATAACAATGCGTTTCTTACACAATGCCTTTGGAAAGATCGATGTGCCGTGTTTCTCCCGTTCCAGAGAAACACATGCCACCCTAGTTGTAGGTCATGGCCCTCCAATAATAATAGTCTTCTATTCCTCAAAGTTATCCACTCTTTCACCCACGTGAGTGCAGCTGCTTGGTAATACAATTCCCAGTCAGCCAGGCCAAAACCTCCTTTCCCTTTTGACTCTTGCAGTAGTTTCAATTTTATTCTCGGTTTTTCCCCTTGCCAAATGAATTTCAACATTATTTTATTCAGTTTCTCAAAATATTTTTTCTCTAGTTTTATTGGTATTGTTTGGAATAAAAAAAGTATCTTCGGGAGTATGTTCATCTTTATTGCGGCTATTCTACCCATCATAGAAAGTTGCAAGCTTTTCCATCTCTCCATATCCAGTTTAATTTGGTGCATTAATTTTGTATAATTATCCTCTTTAATTGTTATACATCTTACTGTTAGGTAAATTCCTAAGTATTTCACTTTTTTCACTATCTGGATATTCATTTTCTTTGTTAATTCATCCCTCTGCTTATTTGTAAGATTTTTAACTATCATTTTGGTTTTTTCTTTGTTTATTTTTAGTCCAGCAACCTCTCAATATTCCTCTAATTTCTCTATGAGTCTCGGACCTGATTCTAATGGTTCCTCTAAGATTAAAACTAAATCGTCTGCAAAAGCTTGTAATTTGTACTTTTCTCTTTTAATTTCCATTCCTTTGATTTGCTCATCTTGCCTGATGTTTCTAGTTAGTACTTCCAATGTTAAGATAAATAACAATGGAGATAATGGGCAGCCTTGCCTTGTACCTTTTTTAATTGAGAGACTTTCCATCACCTCACCATTCACAATCACTTTGGCTTTCTGCTTTGTGTATCTTGCCTTGAACATATTTATAAATTTATCTCCAAAATCCATATGTCTTAATTGTTGTAGCATGAATTGCCAGTTCACATTATCAAATGCCTTTTGGGCATCTAAAAACAACAGTGCCAATTGTTTTTCACTATGCGTTTCATAGTATTCCAATGTATCTAATATTGTTCTCATATTATTTCTTATCTGCCTTTTGGGTAGAAAGCCATTTTGGTCTGGGTGTATGAACTCCTTCAAAAAAACTCTACAGTCTTTCTGCTACTATTGAGGTGAATATTTTATAGTCGGCATTTAGTAAGGATATGGGTCTGTAGTTTTTAATTTGCATTAAATCTGAGTCCTCTTTTGGTACCAAAGTGATGTTAGCTTCCACCAATGATGGTGGCATCTTTGCTTCAAATAGGATTGCATTGTATACCTCTAATAATGATTGGCCCAGAGTATCTTGTAGCTCTTTATATATTTCTGCCGGTAACCCGTCTGGACCAGGTGTTTTTTTTGTTTTGTTTTGTTTTTTTTAATTGCCTCTGCTAGTTCTGTCATTGTTATCCTCTCGTTCAGCATAGATTTCGTTGCTTCTGGAACCTTAGGCAAGTTAGCTTTTTCCAGGTATTGTGATATTTTTTCTTCTGGATGTTGCTCATCATCATCATATAGTTTCCTATAGAAGTCCTGGATAATATTCTTTTTTTCTTCAATTTGATAACATAAAGTTCCATCCTATATTGTTCTTGTTGTTGCAATGGTGTATTGCAGGAAAGAGCTCTTCATCAGGAATTGACTGGTAGAAATTTTTAGGCAAGACAATGACAAACTGTCTCCATAAATCAGCAAGAGATAAGCTTCTATGAAAGTTTTCATAGATTCCTTGGCCCCAAATTAAACTAAAAAAAATATATCTAGGAACACTGTGATAGATCGTGTTTTGACTATTTAATTGTACACAAAAATACACATTTACTAATCAAAAAGGTAAAAGAAAAACAGTAGACTTTTCTTCCCATCATTTTGTTTAAGCATTTGGAATCTGTGACCAAGCATACAAATTCATTTTGTTAAAGTTGGCCTAAAGAAATCACTTTAATATTATGACAAGAGAGCAAAATGTGGTCCTGAATTATTTGTTGACTGGATAACCTGCAGTACTGTTCGGAAAGTTAAAAATGCTTTAAAAACTGATGTAGAAGCAGGAAATTATACGTTACTATCTTTGTTTTTAAAACCTAATACCTTCTGACAACTGAGTTTTCTTATTTTGAGTCTATCTGTCCATAAGATTACATTACACTTTATCTCTCTGAAATACTTGATTGTATTATATGAATTAATAATCTCCTATGAATCATTGCACTGTAGTCATAGGGAACATGTTGGAGAAGAGTCTCTTGATATTATGATTAATATTTTAATATGAAAAGAAAAAAGCAGTAGTTAGTCAAGGAGTCAAAGAACCACAGAAGATTTGATATGAAGAAAATTTGTTTCTGTGTGTGTGTGTGTGTGTGTGTGTGTGTGTGTGTGTGTGTGTGTGTGAGTGTGTGTGTCTTGAATGTGTGTGTGTGAGTGAGTGAGTGTTTGTGTGTGTGTCTTTCCCCCAAAGACCTTGGATGAAAGGTAACTGTTTGGAAAGCTAGGATGCTTCTGTGGATTCCTGGAGGATGTAAGAACAGAAAGTGATGGTCTTTTGCTACATTTAAGTAGGAGAGACAGAGGTGTCTTTTTTTGAAGCTTGAAGAAGGATATTTGAATTGCTGAGGAAAAAGTAAACCAAGAAATTCTATTTTTCATTAATAAGATTCATGCCGCAAAGTAATTCCAATTAGGCTGTAATTCAGTATTTTGCAGTGATATAGTTTTTGCATTGGAAAAGACTCTATATATGAAGTAGAGGAAGATGTGCGTATCACTGCCAGATCCTGAATCTATAGTAGTTCTTACATTGCAAATCCAAGGGCTATAAAAGAGATGTTGACTATGTGCTAACATTATATTATATTTTGACACTTTGAGGAGAATGTCTACATGAACAACCAATTTCTTTTACAATAATAGGTCAGATCAAATTGTATTAATATGATTAGAGATCAATAATTGTAATAATAGGTCAGAATAAGTCAGATGTTACTACATGAACCTTGTAAAAATGTTCAGGCCAGGCTTGTCACTGTCGTTTCCCCTTCCCCTTTTCCCAGCCTTAAGTTAATGATTTCATACTCCTTATACATACTGCTATATTGTTTTCTAAGGTATTCTCATGATTTCACTTATAATTCTCTGCCAACAAATTATTAATGAATGTATACAAAGATATGTGACATGATATTGTTCAATAAATGTTAATAGTAATAGATGACATGGAAATATTTCCTATATGTCCATGTCCATACCTGTAAACATTTATGACTTCCAACTTTCCAAATTGAAAATGTCAGATAAATGAGAAAGAAAACTTGCGGAAAGAATATAGTGAAGGAAATAGCTCACATCTTTGGATTCTGTGAAATTTATATTACTTTTATGCCTTAGGTAGGACTAAAACTCATGGTTTCCATGTTTCTAACCTGGTGCCATTACCACTAGACCAAACTGGCTCTCAGCATGGTTTAGAACTCTCACCTCATTTCTTTGTTTCATATTCCAAATGCATATTATCTCAGTATAAGCAATAGATGTTCAGATTATTTTCAATGATTTTTTATTATTTATTTATATTGTGCCTTTATTATTTTTATAAAAAGCTTAAGGCAGTGAACATATTCAATACACCTTCCTCCTTCTATTTTTTCCATTAGAACAACCATGTGAGATGGATTGGGCTGAAAGAGAATGACTGGCCCAAAGTCACCCAGTCAGCTTTTATGGCTAAGGTGAGACTTGAATTCAAAGTCAACTGTTTTTTAGTCTGATGCCTTAACCACTCCAATAAACTGGATCTCCAGTCAGAACAATAGAATAACAACAGAATAACAGATTTGGAAGAGACCTTGGAGGTCTTCAGGCAGAAAACCATTTCAGACAAATGCTGTGCAATCTCTTCTTAAAGTCATTAAGTCATAAAAGTCAATCATCTTCTTAAAGTCAGTCATGGAGAAATTGCATGGAGAAAGGGGGTTAATTATTTTAAAACATATTATAGTTCTTATCAAAATCTGGAGGTAATTATTTAATTTGTATAGATGTTCATTAAAAAAGAAATAGTGATGAATCTTTGGAATCAAATTAAAAACGGTGTTTTAACCTATATTTTTAATGCATACTTTAGTTTTTTTCCTTTCCTTTCTATCATTATATAGGGATAATTTTACGGGTCCTGAAACACTTAATAAATTAAATGTAATGTTTCCTTTGAAATTAAATTCAACTTCTTCATGATATCACTGAATTTCTATTTAGTTTCCTTAGAAACATCATGGAAGCCACTGCTGATTCCAAGATATTTATTAAATCCTGGAGGAAAAAAAACCTCTAAATGGTTCAATATAATCAAAGAATATCAAAGATTTTATGACCATAAATAACTGATTCTTTGGATTTATATTCTGTTCTGCATGGGGATACCATTTTTCCCCCAATGTGAATATATTTCGAAAATATGTTAGGATTTTTTTTGAATATTTTGTAGTTGGAAAATGAGAAAGTGCAATAGGAAATACTTGATTTTCTATTATTTTCATTCAAGCTACTGCAAATGTTATGACACATCTTTATCCTACACTAAGCTTGCTATTTATGTAAATTATGACATTACCCACAAATGTATTTTTGCAGTTGCAAATTTTGTTTCAAAATATGCTCAGATAGTAACTACGTTGAATGCTAACTAGTTCATATTTCATCTCTTTGACAGCTCACAGCTCTACGTATTCCACTGAATTACCCATTGAATAATCCATGGATTAT
Source organism: Thermophis baileyi (assembly GCA_003457575.1). Classification (NCBI taxonomy): domain Eukaryota; kingdom Metazoa; phylum Chordata; class Lepidosauria; order Squamata; family Dipsadidae; genus Thermophis; species Thermophis baileyi. Next base: position 2,164,526 of record QLTV01000601.1, on the reverse strand, counting down.
TGAAAAACACTACTCATAATGTTTGTTTTAGGAGTAAGATTCAAAAATTGAAATTTGCTGGAAATGTATTTTAATGTCATGAATGCTCTTCTCAGAACATTATTTATACTGGGTGAAAAGTTCAGAAAGCACTGATTATATTTAATTGTTTACCAAAGCAAACACCAAATATAAGTGCTGGCAGAGTAAAGAAATTACTGTGCTATTGTATACATATTATTTTGTAAGAAATGTAATGCAGATATTTGACAATATGCATGGCAAACATACTACAATCTGCAATATAAACTGGTCCATGCAGGAGAGGAATTGGGTAGGTGTTCACAATTGATTATAACATCTTGTTTCCAAGAACAACAGTAATCTGAAACAAACATTAAGCGTTAGTGCTTCTTTCCCAGGGGTAGGCAGGCATTCCACTGATGAATAAATGCTCTGCAATTTTATTCTACATGAACAGTGCTATATTCTCTTTTGCTCTGTTCTTTTTAAAGAGAAAGACTAGTTTTAGCCGTTTTTCTATTGATCCGTTTTCCCTATCTGCTAAATCAAATTAAATCAAGCAAGTTTTAGCCAGCTTGGCTGCTTAGCATGTATCAGCTCCTTTCTCCTGTTATAATGAACAGAAGAATAGACACTGTTGCTGCGTGGCTGTCAGAAAAAGTATAGTCACCTTGGGAAGAAACTTAGTTTGGAAGCAATAATAAGTAAGATGAAAGTAAGTGTCTACTTCTTAAAATGTTTCAGTACCAAGATTGTCTGTTCTTTTTGGGCTCTTTCAGAAATGCAGAAATAAGGAAGTAGGCAGAGATGGAAGAAATCTGTTCAGAAGGTGTCAACCTTTTAAGCTGACCTGGCCTGTTTCAAAATTGAATAGGGTGGCAATAGAGTGTTGATAGAGTTAGTTTGGTGTAGTGGTTAAAACTCATGCTAGAAACCAGGAGACCGTGAGTTCTAGTCCTGCCTTAGGCACAAAGCCAGCTGGGTGACATTGGGCCAATCACTTTCTTTCAGTTCTGGGAAGCAGGCAATGACAAACCACTTCTCGAAAACCTTCCCAGGAAAATTGCAGGATCTTGTGTAGGCAGTCTTCGAAAATTGGACATGATTAAAAATGCAAGAAAAAAAAATACTGTTGATGATGTAATGATTGGCAGAGGCAACAGTGTCATAAGTCAGCAGTGCTCTTTATTTCCTCTAACTTGTTATGAGAACATCTTTCCGCCTTCAATAACATAAATACTTAATTTTTCTATAATTATTTGGTATACTTTTTACTCTAATGATTCGGTATACTTTTTTAATGTATTATTTTATTGCTTTTAAAGTAATGACAAAGAAATAAAAAACAAAAATAAAAAATCATGCCTTGTCAAAGAAAAGAAAAAACATAGAGAAAGAGTTATGATACATGAGCGTATATGTTTGTATAAATATATATTGATATAAATAGCAATGTAATACATGTATATAACTATGATTTTTCATAACTTACTGTATGTTATATACACGAGTTTCATACTTCATTATACTTTTCCATGCAAAGTCTGCTCATAGAGCTCTTCTTTGTGTGAAGGGGCTATACATTTATCTTTCCCATGCTACAATATCAGTCTTTTGGCCATAATAAGGGCACAGAGAATCCATTTGCATTGTCCAATTGTCCAATCCCAAGTACTAGGTATGTAGTTCAAAAGAATATCATCATCTTTTACTTGAAAGTTAAGTCCCACTTAAGCCTGGTTTTCCATATTTCTCTCTATCCTGGTGGTTTTTTCTAATCCAGTTTGTTAATGTAATTTAAATTCAAAGCTCTTGGTTTGTCAAGAGCTGGACAAACCAGCTAGAATATCATATAGTATGGATCTGGAATGTACGTCTTCATACTTCTCCGTATAATATAGGCAAGATAGATTCTCAATGGGATCAAGAAATCAGTAGAAATGCCCAAATGTTGACACACCTCATACATTCTATTTTCTGTCCCTTTAAAAGAATTAATTGATTAACTGTTTTGTACATTCATTTGCTTAATGATGTCTTTTTGTTTCTTTTGTTTGTTTTTAGCTAATGAGAATGGCAGCTGTTAAGTATATTCTTCTTGCAAAAATTGCCGCAATTTCTGATAAGCTCTCTTTATCTTAAGAGAGTTTGCTGTTCATTTTCTAACTAAAACTGGTATATGTTATAAAAGATTGATGTTCCCCACCTGGAAGGCTACATTGTAAGTTGCAGGTAGTTTATCTACCACGTTGGAAGCCCCACTATTATAAAGAATGTATTTGCAAGAATGAACATTGGCATTTGTCTTCCTTGACTTCTCTCTCTTTCTCCCTCTCTCTCTCTCTCTCTCTTGGGAAGCCTCTTTAGCAGTGAGAAGGACAAAACAGTTGTTAGAAAGACATTGCACCATGAACAGCAACAGATTAAACTTTACAAGTAAAAGGTCATTTCAAATAAATGTTTATTTCCCTTGTGGTTACATACTGAAAATAAATCTCAATCAAACAGTTGTACTTACATCTAGCTTTAAGCTAAAGAGGACTGGAGAGTAGGAGAAGAGTAGTTAAAACACGGTCTGATTTTTTATGTTTATTAATTCTCATCTTCCAAGCATTGGAACTCAACTATAGTGGAGTAACATTGAGAGTCAGGAATTAATTTAACTTCAGACTTTCTCCTCCTCTATATATTATTGGTGCCTTTATTCAATTACACACAGTAGGTGTTTGCCAATTGTGTACACTTGTAAATTTCCATCTACCCCTTAAAAATTCAGAAAATTCTCTCTTGGGTTAAATTGCTTATATGCTTTTATGCTTATATAAACATTTAATCCAATTTTCTTAATTTTTAGTGAGCTGATGGAAATTTACAAATTTAAATAAACATGAACATGTACACTTGTATGCAAGTAAATGCTTATTCTGAAATCACAGATTGATGATCCATTTTTTTTTTACAAAGTAATAAGGGAAGGAAAGGCAAAATCTCTAAAATATTAGTGGTCATCATAAAAGAATCATAGGCTGGAAGTCATAATATTCCTCTTCTGTTTTTTCACAAGAACAATTAAGTTGCATCTAGAATTCAATCAATTTTATTTCACTGCTGCAATAGGGAATGTACATATAGATAAGTATGGAATTATCACTTAGAGGCATAGTAATGTATACTACAAAAATACCACAAAGACAAATGGGTGGTACAGTTTTGCTATGATTGCTTAATAAAAAGTAAAATTATAACATTTCATCAGGAGCTTAAAAGACTCATAAGAACTTGATGAAAGTTAATGTATAGAAGTCGTTGATTATCACTTGTCTATGTCCTAACCAGTGAATTAGTGGCCTGTTATATGAGATAAAACACACCAATATTTGTATCACTATTCTAAGCTGAAGGGCAAGCTTATTAAGTTTATTGCATTGAACAAGCCTTTGACATTTCAAGCTTCTAAGTGCCAGATGGATCAAATCATAAAACTGAGCCATATTTTATTCTGCATCTCCAAAAATAAGCTACAGATTTTCATACATGGCAGAAGAGTGCAGCCTGAAGCTCTAAGGTTTCAGAAGCAGATTTACAGCTCCTCCAAAAGTTTTCACTGAAATACAATTGTTTTATGTGATTGGGAATAAACTGCTATTCCTATTAACTTTCTTTGATTTAATTTCAGCTAAACTGTCATTTAAATAAAATTAATACAGTTCTGGCACCAACTACTTCTTCGTCTTGGTCCATAATCACATCTCCAAAAACTAAGGTTTTCCTTTCCCATAAGCAAAATCATGGGAGGAAATTAATTCTGTAACTGAAGGAGAGCATTGATCCATGAAGCCCAATATTATCCATTTTGGCACTTTTTCAAGCTTGGCCACCAAAGAGCATTCAATCAAAATTCTACCTGGAAAGCTGGTGTTCCAGTCCTGAGCTATATTCTTTCCCAAATTCTTGTTTATATTACAGTCTGCACAGTGAATAGCAGATTAAATTTAGCTGAGGGAGCAAAGATGTTCCAAGTTCATTTGCAAACCATCCTTAAAGATGCATGCAAAATAGTAAGCTGCAGCAACGTGAAACATTTCCATCTTTGCCAACCTTTGCAATCCGCTGTGCCAAAGAAAAAGTGCAGCCAAAGAATGGCAAGAAAATGTTTGCTGTGATGTGCAGTTGCGTGCACTACTAATGCAAGCCAGAGCTAATACGCAGAATCTTCATTTATGGAAGTGATTACATATGCTGACAGTCAACAATTTGAAAGGCGATTTATTCATTAGCAGTTTATTAACAGATTACAAGCTGTTGAAAGTTGTCATTCAAAAGGCACTCCAGCACAAACAAAGGCAGCTTTTCCATGTTCTTTGACAGCATCTCATTTGTTTTGTAGATGAGATGCCCTGAATCATTTTGGAAGCTATCCATTTGTTTACTGAGCAGTCTCCTCTTAGTGAGCGAGCTGGAATCAAACATTCACTGTTGAAAGCATTCAAATTATCTGAAACCTGCTATGCTATTTTCTCTGTCATGATGCAGATTAAAGAAGTTGGACCTTAATGTCACCACAGTCATCAAATTGTTCAGAGTTCGTGCATGCCCTTCATGGTGAATTGCTTAGGCAGAGATTTAATGGCTCCTGCAAAATTGATTATATTGGAGAAGAAAAGCTTTTGTTTAATGCAATGTCTACTTCCATTTCAGTTAGTACAATTATTCCTGATACTTGTGCTTCATGAAGGTAAAAGGAAATAAGCATCAATGCCTTTTTCCACCCATATTCACTCTATTAGGATACTGCTTCAGTCCGAAGGACCACAAATTTGTCAGAAAGCAATTTTTAAATTACAATGTAATTCATTAATAGACATATTTCCAATAAAGAAATATAATCTTATCAAGATATCTTAAAGACTGCTTTACATGGATTAAGATTCTACTTAAGGCATTTGTGTCCCTAGCCATTTAGATAAAAACCAGTTGATAGTATTTGAACTAGATGCAAAGTGCCACCAATGAAATTCTTTAAAAATAGATATACTTTTTGATTTTATTTAATTATTCTTATCTTGCCTTCGTTTAAAAAAAACACTCAAGGTGGAACACATACTTAATATTCCTTCCTCCTCCTATTTTTCCCACAACAAAACTCTATGAGGTCAGTTGGGCTGAGACAGAGTAACTGACGCAAAGTCACCCCATCAGTTTTCACGCTTATGACTAGAATTCACTAGAACTCACAGTCTCCTGGTTTCTAGCCTGGTACCTTTACTACTAGTCCAAATTGGTTCTTTGCATTGTATATTAAATATATTGGCAATTACTGTCTATTCAAAGGCATAAGAAGATTCTAAGTCATTGTTAAGGAAATTTCCACATGCAATACATTAAAATCCACCCAGGAAGTTACTGAAGTATTAGCTATTATAAGCAAACAATCCATTGTTTTAAAAGTGGCATTTGATGCCACTTAGCTACAATAGCTAAAGTAGATTTCATAGCTTATATATGTTCAGGTATAGATCCACAGGGTCTAGATAACAAAGTGGTTGTCTATATCTCCAGGCAGTCAGAGAAAGTCTTTGAAATAGCCATCTTGAGCTCAAGCAATATGCTTTATGGAATGTCCCTTTTATTGCATCCTTGATGTTGCTACTGTCGGTCAAATAATAGAGGGATATAATTGGCTTTACCAAGCTTCTTAATTTGATGGCAGTAGACAGGAAAATGGCCAGCAGAATCCAGCAGTGCCCAATGCTGGCATACATGTGCTAACATCATGCAAATGCTGTTTGTATTTTGTAACTGCATCTCCCTATCTAATGCAAGTATATAAGCATTTATAATTTATGCACATTTCATTATTTGCCCTTCTAACTTTTCCCAGCTGCAGACACCCATAACAAAAGCCACTAAGGAGATTCAAATCTACATGATTATGGAAACTCAGTTACAGTATATCTAACTTCCAAGCTTTTCAAAAACCTACACCACTAATTAGAGGTGGGTTCCTCCTGGTTCGGACCAGTTCACCCGAAACGGTAGCAACCCACTGGTGATGTCATGGTGATGTCACAGAGCCGGTCCGGTCGGTGCCAGTCCGTGGACGCCGCCATATTGTTTTGGGATTTATTTATTTTTTTGGAAAAAAAATTTGGGGGGAGGATTTTTTTTATTTTTTTTTCTTCTGCGCATGCGCAGAAGCCAAGTTTCCGGCACTGCACATGCATCGCCATCTTGTTTTTGTCTTTTTTTGGGGGGGGGATTTTTAAAATTTTTCGGCACTGTGCATGCGCGCGCAAAGCACGCGCACCCATGAGGTGCCCCCACGGGACACGGGAGGAAATGAACCAGCAGCGAGATAAGTTAGAACCCACCCCTGCCACTAATGCTGTAGTGGGAAAGAAATATTAATCTAAATAGGCTGCCTAATTATAATCCCCTATTTATCTATAAACAAATAGGGGAGCCAAACTTTTTAAAATCTTCTGAAATCAAAGTAATGTTCTGCAATAAATGAGGACACAAAGCCACAAAAGCATTTGTGCTTAACTATTGTGAATTACTGAGGAGGATTGTACTGGCTCAGCCCCCCTTATAATGGCTTATAGAGAGTTTTAAACTATGTCACTTAGCAGAAAAAGATGCAGTAGGTATCTGCCCTCCTATTAAAGGCCCGCTAAAGAATTCAACCATGAGTTAATTGAACAACTCCTAACCAGAGCTAATTGCCTTATTAAAGTAGAATGTGCCAAACGACTTTAAAGTATGGTTTGAAATAATTGCTTTCCATTTTGTTTTTGCTATCAAAGCATTCTTTACTTAGTCAGTCTATAGTCATCTGCATGGTACTTAAAAATCCTGTGATGAAATAGAAATAAAATATGTTATTTGAGAAGAACTTGAGGCCCATCAAGCTAAACAAAGTTTACTTTTAACCATATCTAGCCTAGGTTTTATTATCTACTTGGGAGTTTTAAAAAGAAATTCTAGATTTTATTTTGTTCTGTATTTAGTACATTACACCCTTAAACGTATGATTGTCAATTACAACAGAGATCTGGCAAAGAAAAAAAAAGGCAAAAATGTTGCCTTTAGCCAAATTCAGTTAGGCGTAGTGGTTAAGGTGTTGGCCTAGAAACCTGGAGACTGTGAGTTCTAGTCCCACCTTAGTCATGAAAAACCAACTGTGGGACAGTCACTGACTCTGTCAGCTAATTTTACCACATAGTTTTCAATAGAGGTGGAATATGGAAAGGCAAATATGGAAAGGCAATTTTCTGGATTTACCTCATGATTCTATCAATAGGCTATATCAAGGGTTAAAGGGTTAAAAAGGAAGAAGAGGAAAAGAAAAGTCTCAAATAGGTAGTAAATAGGCTGCAAACACAAAATGTTGGTGGTGCTCATACTCCAGTGATTCTAGACTAGTATCTTCTTAATGGCCATCATTAGCTTCCTTATTTTTTAATCTTCAATCGAAAGAACAGCATTTATATAAATAAAATCAGAGACAGGGAAATTGAGAAATTGTAAGATCAATTACATGCAAAGTATTCAGTAAATGTTATATATCATTATGAATCTTGACTATTGACATACTTTGTCAGGAGACTAGCTTGTAAACCATGCCTCAATTTGATGGTCTTCCTGTCTGGAGATGATTTCCTGAATCTAGTGTATAAGCAACTTCTGAATATTTCCAATAAATCACTATCAGTACAATTAATTTTATAATAGTTTCTAAGAGCAGCATTTTTCCGTTTTTGACAAATAAGTTTACCATAATTTTGGGCACCTAGCCAGTCTTGCCTTATCTCAAAAGCTAACATGATCAACTGTAGTTAGTAGTTATGTGGGGCAATATTTGGATCACCCAAGATGATAGAATGGGCAAAATAATTCTTCAACTCAACCAATACTCTTTTTTTTTAAAGTTCTGGTGTTTACCTGATTTTTAATGCATTGTAATAATTTTATAGAATAATTCTTTCCTTCTTCCCTCCCTCACTATCTTTTTATTTATGCATACAGGGAACATCATGATGCATGATAAAGATATGAGATGGGTTTGTATCATGTCAATAGAATGATTTCATCATTGTTTCCCTCTTTCTTAATTGCAAATACTGTTTTTCAATCTTTCTTCCATAAGCATAAGGCAAAGTATTGAGTATCCAAAATCTATGTCTGAAGTTCTCAGATAATTGCAGACATTGTAGGAGGAGATCCATGTCAGTCTATAGTAGCAAAAAAATCAGAAGTTTGATAGTATATTTTCCAACTACAACTATAAGGCACAAGCTTTAATAAGCTATAGTGATAAAATGAGTTTGTTTCTGGTTTTTTTTTTTGGCTAATTCCAATGTCCTGTCTTTAAAAGAACTACAACTTTATTAATATTGGCAAATGAAAAGGTTGTTGATGAGCAATAGTTTTAAATAACAATGTACAAGATGATATGGATCTATTGATATTTGCATTTAAGTTATCAATCCCTTTGTGTCATACTTTTACATCCTGTTACAACATAGTCACATAAAAAAGTAATAAGCATCAAGCCTTGAAATCTGTATTCACAGCATTTTTTAAATAAAAAGCTAGGAGGGAAAGACCATCTCTGCAATTGAAATTGCTGCTGCCAGCTTTTGTTAGAGTTGGGGTTATTTATTGCTAATGGGGGGTCTGTATTCATTTCAATTGGAGTATCTTCAACTCTTTTAAATGAAATCAGCACACATTTGTATACAACTATCTGTGACTATGTGTGAAATCGGGTTTAGAGACAAATGTGGTAATTAAGCTCAAATTTCAACTCCTGGAATTTTTTTTAAACAAAGCCTCAGAAGATCATAACGTTAAAAATGCTTCTTCTTTCCAAAATGAGATCAGTTCTAAGCGTCTGCTTAGTGTCTAGCATTGTAGCAATGACATACCTTATGTTCTGTGAAATGCATGAAAGAAATCATTGTTCTCCCCATGAAGACAAGAAACAGAAAAGCACACAGTCGTAAACAAAAGGTTTGGACCTCTTGCTGAGTGTTTCCAAGCAATGAAAACTGTAATGCAGACGGGCAAAACTTTCAGATGATGCTGTCAAGAAAAGAATCAATTCACAAGTTTGCTTTCTTTAACTCTTCTGAGGACAGATTTTGAGCCAACAATTTTTTAAACACAGGTGTTTGTTGGTTTTTAATCCATGCAAAAATCACCAGACTTGACTGGAAAGCTGATGAGTCTTGTATTTCCTTTGTAAATCTATAGGTCTCCAAGGAAGTCTTGTCCATCTATCTTTACTTTGAAGCTCTCCAGTATACTTATGGCACTGTCAAGATATTTGTTAAGATCTATCTGGCATGGCTTTGTGTTCACACAACATTATAACTACTCTTGGTGTTTTCAAATCAAAGGAAGTCAGAGGAGATTCAGCTGCCCCTTTGTAAATTTTAGAAAAGGATTGCAGACTGGATATGCTATGGATTTCTTATGAAAAGGAATACATGCTGGTTACCTTTTGCCCCAATATTGATCCAGTGACAAATGAATCTCTGTTTAGATGTATCAAAATGGTCTCAGTAATGAAAGGACCATTTCCAGAGACCAATTCAGCATGCTTCAATTAATGGAGAATCAGCAAAAAAGAAAAAAAATCTATCCAGCTCAACATCTGTGTCCAACAAATGCTCTAATTAAGTCTACAAACAGAAAAATAAGGCAGCATCTGTGTTTTTTTTAATAGTATGTCACCAGAATCAGGTAAAATGATCTAGAGCACGGGTGTCAAACTCAATCACGTCACGTGATGTATTGTGACATATTGCAACAATTTTTGCCTTTGCGGAAGTGGGATGGGTGTGGCCTGCACATGACACATCCAGCCCGCGGGCCACCAGTTGGACAGGCCTGGTCTACAGCCTCTGAATGACAGTAACATCCATTTAGATGTTATAACAAATAGCAATTGTTTGACGTGTTATCTGAGATTTGTCTCTTTTTTATAAGCCATCTAAATTAACATAGTTTTGCCATTGCAGACAAGTTCAAGATCATTGCACAATGCTAGCAATGTATGCAATAGATTGATATTTTTTTCACTGATTCTCCATTAATTGAAGTATGGTGAATTGGTCTCTGGAAATTGTCCTTTCATTATTGAGAGCATTTTGATATACAATCTATTCTGTCAATTATCAGAATATTGAAACCTCTCTCCTTTCAGGTTTTGGGAGACCCTTAGGCCCCTGCATGGGCTAGAGGTTTTGGCATCTTATGTAGCTCAGATCTCTGCAGAATTAAATACAGTAGCCCAATCATTCAGATTACATACATATCTTGCTCAATATGCTGAGTTGTTGATCTTGTCAGGACGTGCAAGGTTAGCAAATGAATGCAGGCTTCTGCATTCTGCCGGAAAATCTCTAAAGAGCATGAGGTAATATTTAATGTATTGATGGCATGTCAGAACCTGAAACTTTTATTTTTCAAAAAAGTACTGAAGCAACACCCAAGCAGGTGTTTAAGATTACAAAGTAAAACAAAAAGTGCTGCCTTTAAGATAACATAAAACATACACTGCACCTGATTATTTGTAGATGTTAAATATCACTGGGAACTGGGAACTTCCTGACTGAAATCTAATTTGTGTAATCATATCCACTTTAGATTGCTATTATTTTCCCTTGCATATTTTGTAACACATAGCTTGAGGTAAAATTTAATCTATGTGTAATTTTGGAAAGTTCAGAATATTCATAACTACCCATTACTTGTATTAACACTTGGATATTAGGTCATTCTGATGTTTATGCTGTTTTTATATAACCTAATAAGGTTATAATACAATATCATGGATATGAATAAGATTTCTATTAGATTACTTGGAAACTCATTCTGTTCTTTTCTGATTTTCAGTAGGCAATCTCGTGATTTCTTTCTCTTAATACAAACTAAAAAGAATAAAATGTAAAAGTCACAGAAAAAAGAGAAAAATAAGCAAATAGAAAAAGAAAAAAATAAGAATATAGTATAGTAAAGAAAAAGAAAGGAGAAAATTATCCAGGTCACTTTCTTGGTTTATTGTTTGTACACCAGACAGTTTCTTTTGTGACCATTGTAACATTTCCCCCCATTTCATTCTTGTAGCCTGTCACTTAAAAATACACATTCAAATCACATATTTTAAACACAGGCTGTCTATAGAGGCAGACAGTCTTAAAATTAACTTCTGGGTCCATTGTTCAAAAATATCCTTTAAGATTTCTAACATAAGACCAATTTCATCTGGAACAACAAATTTAGAACAACATGAACAATTTATAGGTTTGAAAGATGTCCTTCTGAAATATACTGGAACGGCTGGGCTTGAGCAATGGAATGTTGAGTAGGTTTTGCCTCTAACTAAATTGAATGTTGTCAGTCAAAATCTTCACTGGATACTTCTTAAGCACTTCCAGAGAAACAGAAGAGTCCCTGGCTTGAGAATATTATGTGAATAAGCTTCTGCTGGGAGATAGAATTGTTGAATAATGTTATCTATATCCTTGACATAATCTATGAAGATTCACAGTAGAAAGATACCTTCTGACTTTGAGTCCTATTTTCCCTCTGCACATATTCCTAATGTTCTCGATTACCAGTTTTGCATGAGCCATTTCCCTTCCAATTCAATGGATACTTGAAAGGGGGCCCCTTGGTCTGGTAGGCTGATACAGGCAGGTCATCTATCTCCCTTACCTTCCCAATCTCTACCAAATTGTAATTTTTAGTATGATAAAAGTATGATAAAAAGGAGACACTACTCAATCATAAAAGTAATCACACTAAATGTTTTCAGTCAAATTTAAATTAGATCGTCAATTTTTCAGTTGTCACTTCTATTCTTTTGTTGTTTTGCAGTATTTGGGCCAATTCCATTTGAATTTAAATCTCCAGCCAAGTACAAGTTTTTACCAGACATTGAACCTTGATGGGTAACTTTAGACTAGTTACTCCTTTTAGTCACTGTTTCTGAGATAAACCTAACAGGATTGTGTTATTATAAAAATCAAAATAGGGAAGTCCCCGTATAAACTGTTTTCTGGCTACACACATACACACAAACCCATATATACTTTACAGATATACCCACTCATTTTGCTTGAAAGGCTGAAAAATTATCTTCCTGCTATACATATAAACAACATGGCCTCTAATTCGTATCAAATGCAATTCTTTCAATATATGCCACTATTAACTGTCCTGCAGCATTCCAGTCAAAGGTTCATTTACAAAAATATGCTTTAGAATTGGGTCTGATTCAAAGGGTATGCTTAGAGCTGCCAAAGGCCTGCCCAGATGAAGAAAACCCCAATAAATGTTTCACTTAAAGAGTTTACTGTAGCTACAGCTCTCCAGGGTAAAATAAAGCAGACAGTTGCTTTTAACCAATGAAGGAAAGTGTAATTCTGATAATGTGAAAGGTTTGTATTTGGAATGCCATACAGAAATAAATTTATCTAGTCTGAAATAATGGACTCAGAATACATTTCTACCCAGACTGGAGCGGTGTTCTGAATGACCCTTATGACCCTTACTGTAATTGCCTGAATAGTGAGAAGTGAGAGAAGGAACAGAATGGATTGTAGCCTTTTAGTCCATATCAAACAGTACATGAAGTAATTCTGGTTCCATCTGAAATGTTTAAGCAGATGTTCAACAAGCTCAACAAGAGATAATGTGCTCATGGGTTCAAGTTTCTGGCATCAGGACTGACATGGTTGAACACTTGTTGAGTACTTATTGTGGTATCCAGGTTAAATTTAGCATTTCTTGATCACTATAATAGATGGGGTAGAACTACACCGTGTAACTTATCTGGAAATAAAGAGGTAAGTGAAATAAAGAGGTAAGTTGTCTGACTCCAACATCTTGCATAACTGAAACCTACCTTCCTTTTCTTCTTTTCAAGAGACACAATAATAGAAAAGTGATACATGTCAGGTTATAAAGATAATATCATCCAGAAACAGAATGGGATTCTAGCAGGAGAATACCAGTAGAAAAGTACTGTAAGTGCTGAGGGCCCATCAATGTCTGGAATTCACTCTCCTCTTAATCATATCTAATCAGTGACCTCTTGTTTTGATAATTATGCACCTTTCTCACAAATTTTCAGTCTCAAAAAATGTTAAGCTTGGTGTCATCAAGCTCTGAGGATTTCACACTTAAACACATTTTATTTAATTTGGCAAAGGCAAAGCACACAGTTCTATATATCTCACAACTGAATTGCAATTTGATAAATTTACTAAATATGATAAAAGAAATTTATCAAGGAATTAAATGTGAATGTTTTATTCCCTGTGAATCCATGATGAAATGAATGTTAACATAACAAAATATTCTAGCGTTTGTCTTTAGAAGAAAAAAATCTTATTCATACTTTTTTTAACTGTAAAAATTCATGTTGCATTTCTGTGGTGCTTCCTGAAACTATTGAGATGGCTGTACTTCTCATGAATCATCATTTGGCCATTCTGAGAATAAGCCAAAATGATGTCAAACTGATGAATTCTATAGTGCTATTCACGTGTTGAAAATTATTCAGAAGAATTACTTTGGATCTCATAACTAGCACAGTATCTCCCACTAATTAAAGTGACTTGCATTATAAGATGTGGCTATTTCAATCAAATTAACTCCTTTCAGCAGGTGCATCTTTTTTTTCAGGTCTGCATGAAAGACAGAAAAAGGAGGAGCTACCTTAATGAATACCAGAGAAAGTTGCTGTGTTTGTATGAGATACAAAGCACTTCTCCCCAAACATTTTCAAATGCGAACAGTATTGATACATTTAAGCTCTTTCAAGTCACACTAGTGATGTCTTATTTCCAATGTCATCTATATTTACTATGGAGATACCTGCAACAAGGCAGGTTTCCATATACTGCCACTACTATATACAGTCCAACCTATCAAAAGTAGTACTATAAAAAGCAGATTAGGAATAGAAGTCAAAACACACAAGAAAGATAGTAAGAGAACATCTGTCCAATCTAGATAATTTCAAATCACCAGAACCATATGGATTACATCCTAGAGTTCTGAAAGAGCTGGCAGATGTGATCTCAGAACCACTGAACTATATCTTTCAAAGATCCTGGAGCTTCAGGGAACTACCAGAGGGCTGGAAAAGGGCTGATGTAGTCCCATCTTCAAAAAAGGGAAAATAATTGAACCCAAGAAACTACAGAACAATCAATGTGACATCAATAATTGGAAAGATCCTGTAAAAGATAGTCAGGCAAAAGATATGAGAACACCTAGAAACAAACAAAAGAATTATTGGAAGCCAATATGGGTTTGTCAAAAACAGATCATGACAAACCTCACTGTATTTTTTGACAAAGTGACTAAATTAGTGGACCAACAAAATGCTCTGAACATAATATACTTGGACTTCAGTAAGGCATTTGACAAAGTAGATCATGACCTACTTCTTAGTAAGATAGAAAAATGTGAGATAGACAACATTGCCACTAGATGGATTCATAACTGGCTGACAAACCATACTTACTGTAACATGTAGTCATCAATGGAATTACATCTATATGGAGGGAAGTGTGCACTGGAATACCCCAAGGTTATGCCTTAGGCCCAGTACTCTTCAACATCTTCACAAATGATTTAGATGAGGGGATAGAAGAGAAACTCATCAAATTTGCAGATAACACCAAGCTGTGAGAAATAATCACACTTTAGAAGATAGGCTTAAGATCCAGAAGGATCTCAACAGACTTGAACACTTAGCCCTATCCAACAAAATGCAATTCAGTGGTGAGAAAAGTAAGGTTTCACACTTAGACCAGAAAAATCAAATGCACAGGTATAGAATAGGTGGTTCGTGGCTCAACAACAATAATTATGATTTCTCATAGTCTAGAGTTGGTTGTTGATTATTTATTTATTTCTTAAATTTGCTACCTATCTCACTATGGGGCCACTCTAGGTAGCTGACAACAATGAAAAAGAAGAAATGAAAAGAGTGTAAACAGAACAGAAGTAAGATAATAGAACAATAAAATAAACAATGAAAAATATCACAATAAGAATACAGCAATATGATCAGCAAAAAAAAGAAATATGACCAGGTAGAAAGCAGAGGGCAAGGGGGCAGGAGGTGGAGTCTTCTATCAATTTAGCAGCCACCTCCAGTGGGAACTCCCACATTTGGACTCCATGTCAACAGGCAGATCAAGATCTTTAAGCTCCTGCAGAAGGATAGGAGGGTTATAGGATTGAATGTTTCCTGGACTGCAGTCCCTACAAGCCTTAGCCAATAAAGAAAATTTAGAGCCAATCTGAATAGTAATTAATGTGCTGGCATAGAAACGAGGAAACTGTGAATTGTGGTCCTCCCTTAGACATAAAAGCCAGCTGGATGACTTTGGACAAGTCTTGGGATTGTGTAGAACAGGGGTGGGTTCTAATTTTTTTTACTACCAGTTCCGTGGGCATGGCTTATTTTGTGGGTGTGGCTTGATGGTCATGTGACTGGGTGGGCGTGGCTTCATGGTCATGTGACTGGGTGGGCGTGGCCAACTCAATGTCACTCACGTCAAGGGGTGCCTCGCCTGGCCCATCCCCTCCCAGCCATTCCTTGTCACACCCAGCCTCAGCGTATCTATAGTTCTGTAAAAATGTTCACCTTTTTTCGACTTTATTATCTACATACTATAGATGTACTTTCAGCGCAGAACTTTAACAATTGGTTCGCCCAAACTGGCCCGAACGGGCTGAATCCAACCACTGCATCTCCTCCTTTGCTGTCCCCTTCTCCTTTTGCTTTCCATCTGTCCCAACATCAGGGTCTTCTCCAAGGAGTCCTCTCTTCTCCTTTGGCGGCCAAAGTATTTGAGCTGCAGTTTCAGGATCTGTGCTTCTAAAGAGCAGCCAGGGTTGATTTCCTTCAGGATTGACTGATACAATCTCCTTGCAGTCCAAGGGATTATGAAGAGTCTTCTCCAACAGGAGGCTTGATAAAGGGAGAGCTGAACTTGAAAAAGGGAGGAGTTTCCTCCCTCAGAGAACTATGAAACAGTTGTTCCACCCTGGAAATTTTCAAGAAGACATTGGACCAGGGGTGGGGCTGCTGGGGGTTCGCAGGGGTTCAGGAGAACCTCTAGCTATGATTCTGTGCAGTTCGGAGAACCCTCCAGTCATAGTCATTAAAAATCATCGGAGCTGTATTTTATCCTTTACAGAGAGCATCATGGAGTTTGGGAGAAACTATTCTAATATAAAATGCCAAATGAAGACTAAATAGCAAGACATGGATTGTTGTGTTACAGATTTTATAAATCCCTGTCAGGTTTTTTGTCTTGTGCTTCTTCGTGTTCTGTAGCTCAGAAGATTAGATAAGACAAATCAAGGATTTTAGGGGGAATAGATTCTCATTCTCTCTCTCTCCCCCTCCCTCCCTTCCTCTCCCCCACTCCCCACCCCCACGGCCAGGGAATAACTGTAAGGAAATTTGGCCACGTTCTTTCTGTCTCTGGAAAGATACAAAAATAAACCTTGCGTTACAAAAGGAGTGACTCTCAGTGCCATGAGGTTGCCTCGAGGGGAGCAGATGGAGCCAAATCTCTCTCTCTCACTCTCGCTGCCCAACTGCAGCAGGAAAAGGCAGGCAGCCCTCTCTGTCTCTCATCTCTCTCTTTCTCTCTACCTCTCTCTCATATTTCTCTTTCTCCCTCTCTCTTTCTCCCTCTCTCATGTGTGTTTGTGCACGCGCGCACGCGTACGTGCGAGTTCCCTCTTGAACCATTTCCAAAAACAGGCGAGGATTGGGTTGTTGGTTTTTTTGCTGATGTTGTTTGTTCTTCTTTGGTTGCTTTTTACCAGATTTAAATAAAGAGTCATTTCAGGTTCCCAGATAAATGAAGCTCGTTCATCCCCCTGCTGTGGCTCCCTGTTGGCTGGCTTTCCCCCCCCTCACCCTCCCCTCACTCTCCCTCCTCGCCTGCCCTGAGAGGAGAAGGGCGACGGTGGCGGATGGAGACTCGCTCTGTATTCCAGAGTGGGAGTGAAGCACCCCTCTACTTGCCTCTTTTTCCGGCCCTTGTTGGGAGACTACGTTTAAGTGCAAAAGCAGCAAGCAGCTATGGAGGTAGCGAGAGGAATATGGGGAGACACGTGACTTTCTCCGCCCCGAGACACCGGCTGGGGCGCGTCTCCCTATATTCCTCTTGCTGCTTCCATGGCTGCTTGCTGCTCTTGCACTTAAACTTAGCAAGCTGCACAATGGGGGAGACGGCGTCCGGGTCCCCTCCTCCTCCTCCTGGAGCCCATTATGACGTGGAGCATCGGCTGCAGCCGGGCCAGACCAGTGTCTCGGGGCAAAGAGCAAGTCACGCGTCTCCCCAAGCAACCGAGGTGCGCGCAGCACCAAGAAGCGCTGGAAGAAGCGCCCGTGAGATGATAGGCAAGTCCTCCTTAACAAGCTCCAAAACTGCTCCAAGCGTCAGTTCCTCGTGGGTGCTGGCATGCCTTCCCCTCTGTCACCAGCCATGGGAGGAAGGTAAGGTTGCGAGCCCGGTGGGGACGGTTCCCAGATAAATGAAGCTCTTTCATCCCCCTGCTGTGGCTCCCTGTTGGCTGGCTTTCCCCCCTCGCCGTCCCCTCGCCCTCTTTCCTCACCTGCCCTGAGAGGAGAAGGGTGGGGGCCCACGGCAAGCTAGGCTGCAGGCAGCGCAGCCTGGAATGGAGGTGCACCGAGCCCTGGCGGCTTAGCCAGCTATGCGAGCTTGGTGGGGATGGGGGGGCCGCAGCAAGCTCCGGGAATGGGGCAGGGAGGGGAGCTAGCACGACTGTGACTTACCTGTAGGCAGGAGGAGGCAGCTCAGTTGGGGCACAGGTCATGCACCACGTGGGAACTGGGAAGGCAGCTTAGGCGGTGAGGAGTGAGTGAGTGAGTGAAGCGGGTGATTGGGCGGGGCGGGCAGGCGGTGAGAGGTGACCGGGCGGGTGGGGCAAGGGAACGAGCAGCGACCAGGGGCGTGGCCAGCCAGAGGTCGCTAGCGGTTCGGCGACCCAGGCCGCCACATTACTACCGGTTCTATAGAACCGGGAGGAACCCACCTCTGGGACCCCTGATCTATAGGATGAAC
>QLTV01000601.1:2127831-2139264 GCA_003457575.1 Thermophis baileyi | reverse complement strand
TACTATTACTACTACTACTAATACTACTACTATTATTATTATTATTATTATTATTATTATTATTATTATTATTATTATTATTATTATTATTATTATCATTATTTTGTTTTTGTTGTTATTCATCACAGTCACCCAGATGTTCAGACTGGGTTTGGCATTTTTGTATTATTATTACTATTATTACTACTTACTATTGCTACTATTACTACTACTACTACTATTATTATTATTATTATTATTATTATTATTATTATCATTATTTTGTTTTTGTTGTTATTCATCACAGTCACCCAGATGTTCAGACTGGGTTTGGCATTTTTGTATTATTATTACTATTATTACTACTTACTATTGCTACTATTACTACTACTACTACTATTATTATTATTATTATTATTATTATTATTATTATCATTATTTTGTTTTTGTTGTTATTCATCACAGTCACCCAGATGTTCAGACTGGGTTTGGCATTTTTGTATTATTATTACTATTATTACTACTTACTATTGCTACTATTACTATTATTATTATTATTATTATTATTATTATTATTCGTACAGTCAACCAGATGTTCAGACTGGGTTTGGCATTTTTGTCTACCTATTGAGTCATTACCAAGGACCGGGGCTAGGCAGATCTGGATGTTTGATGGTGTTACAGATATCGTTGCAGGATGGAAGCTGTTCCCAGTAAAGCTGCCTTTTGCAATTGATTGATAGTGAATTTGTCAATGCCAATAGTGTTGAAGTGGTGTTCCATTTGTTTTGGGATTGCACCCAAGACACCTATTATTATTGGTACCATTCTTGCTTGCCTTTGCTTTTGCCACAGTCATTCTATTTCTATTTGTAGGTCTTTGTATTTTGTTATGTTGTCCAAGTCTTTCTCTTCTATTCTGCTGCCTCCAGGCACAGCCACATCCACTCTCCAGACTTTTTGTCTTTCTTATCAACAATCTTATCTGGGCTGTTATGTGGCAAGTGCCTGTCTGTTTGACATTATTATATATAGTAATTAAGTGAACCACAAAAAAGCATTACGTTTAAACACTACGTTTACAATATTGTTCCCTACTTTTTTACTATAATGTCCCCTTCTCTATTGTCTTTGAGGGAAGGTTCTACAATATATCAAAAGAGCTGTGGCCCTGTTCTTGTAGTGAAGAAGACATTGAAACTGTAGGTCATGCATTGCTGTGTTGCCTTTTTTATATAAGTCCATGAGATACATCTATTTCCCCATGTATAATACACTTGGGCAGGCTGGAGGCTGATTACTTTAGTCTACTCCTAGATGATCAGGAGGTGGGAATTCAGACAATATAGCCCAGTTCTGTTTCTTGACTAAATGTGAACAAGTCTTCAAAGTGAGATGGACTTCCATAACGCAATATATTTTGTCTTACTTTTCCCCCCCCCTTTCCCTTTTCCCTCCTCCCCTTCACTTTTTTTTTCTTCCTTTGCTTTCTTCTTTTAAATATACAAATACCACTCTATTTTTAGATCCATGTTACAATTGGTTGGGCCATAATGGCCTTAATTCCCACAAATCCTAGCACAGCTTCAACAAGTATGAGACTTAAAATAAGTTAGCATAGCTTTACATTCTCAGTGTTTTATAAATTCTACTATATTTATGTCCTTTTATAGTTATCTGTTCTAGTTATCTATAGTATTTAGATGATATTGTAAAATTAATTATAATTTTACATGATTCTTTCATTTTAATAACTGTACTCTGTAATTTTACCTTAATAATTTTATCTTTGCTTATTATATTCTATTAATATGATTTTTCCATTTTTATTCCTATTGTACAGTAATTTACTGTAATTTTTGTGTTATTAGTTCTTCGCTGGTTCTACAACCAAAATAACATTGAGAGTTTTTCACCCAAATGCTCAGGTTTTTTGTTTTTGTTTTTAAGTATCCTGACATCCCATTTTCAAATTTCAAATGTTTTTGCCTGAAAAAAAGAGTGGGCTCCTTTTGAAAATTAATGGTATATTGAAGTAAAATGTTTATTAAACTCATGGTCTCCTCATTACTTGCCCTCTTGTGACTTCTAAAGGAG
This sequence comes from Thermophis baileyi, assembly GCA_003457575.1. NCBI lineage: Eukaryota > Metazoa > Chordata > Lepidosauria > Squamata > Dipsadidae > Thermophis > Thermophis baileyi. Next base: position 2,137,188 of record QLTV01000601.1, on the reverse strand, counting down.
CTTGCATAAAAGGTCTCATTTGCATTTTGCATGCCTAACAAAAGTGATGAGACTGAAATGATGACTAATTCCAATACAGCCATGCTATATATTAGAAATTGATCACCTCATTATTTCTTCTCTAATAGTCTCATTACCTCTGATTTTGGTATGTGTGAGAGCTTATTTTTCCCCTCTCAGTCAAAGCAATGTGTGCAAGAAATAGATCATTAATTTTTATAGGCTCTTGTGTTTCTCCCTGGCTCTTCTCACAAAATACACTGATGACTTTTGATGACACATTAAAAGCTCTTTCATTATAGTCTGTATTTATCTCTGTATATAATGTGGTTGCTTGTAATAAGCATGCTTTATTTATTTATTTATTTATTATTTTTTTAAAGGAATAACCTAATGCATTTTCCCTAAACTTCTTATTTTACAGCAGTTGCAATATTAGTTAAGGTAAGTTTCAAAAAGGAAATGAGGCACTATATGGATCCAGCCAAAAATTGCCAGGTTTAGTTGAATATGATTGCTCAGATTTGGCACTCTGTCTTAGAACTCAAGATACCCAGTCAGTTTGGAAATTTGTTTAGAATGTGATTGAACTGAACTGAAACAGCAAATAATACAGATTTGCTAAAACAAATCACCATACAATTTGAATTGTCAAATGAAACTGGATATATCCAAATCAGCTAAATTTAATTTGGACTGATTCAGACAATTTGGCTGGATCCATATTTCAAGTTGATTTAATTCAAAGATTCAAATTGACACTGATGATATGACCTGAACTGAGGCCAATTCCTATATTTACACACAGACAGACACAAACACACACACACAAATCTTTTTGGCCTTCCTAATATTTTCTTAAGTGTTGCAGAATCAATAGAATTGATCCACAATTGTGAAAAAATATGCAACTATTCCTTTTCATCTGGGGCCTCAATTAAATTACAGTGCCTAATATTATCCAAACTTTTCACCAGATATGACTACCAGCCAAAATATTCAAACAAAGCAAAAAAACAAAACAAAACAAAAAAACAGTCCCAAACAGCTGGAAAGAGGTAAATAAAAGAAGATGCTATGAAAATAATTAGGAAGCACCCCAGAATTTTTTGCTCTGACCTCCAAAAAGGCATCTGGCTAATCAGGGAGCATAGAACATTCAACCAGGCAAGAGAAAATCAATAATGTTCCCCAAAATGGAACCATCACTTTCTTTCCATTGAATGAGTGCACCCAGTTTTCTAACATAAGTTGTACCATTGGCTTACAGAAAGAGGGAAGAAAATTTTTTTGTCTTCACCTTCACACCTGAGTGTCACTTTGATAGATTTGTTGCTCAAAATAGGTATATTTTCATCATCCTTATGAAAAAAATTCACCCAAGATTGTTTATAATGAGAAAAATATTCAAAAACAAATTGCTATGGACAAACCACTAGCACAAAACATACACCTTAGGAAAAGATGTATAGAAAAATTCATACTTTTGAAGTGTGTGTGTGTGTGTGTGTGTGTGTGTGTGCATGCATATACTCACAATCTTCTAATATAGCAGTCACCAAGAGGTGCGTAAGTTTTTGCTCCATGGCTTGGCATAAAGCTGTTGCTTGAGACACATTTTATTTTGTTATTGTATGACTTACCTTTCTATCAGTACTTTTAACCTGCTCCAATCTCAATTGTTTTCTTACTATCCTATGTTTACCAAGCAATATATTACATAGTAAGAAAAACAAAAGTAAACAAACAAGAACCTGATAATTAAGTCCAATCAAAGCCTAAGATTGATGGCTTTAGTCAATCACTGCAGGAAAACAAATTTAGCTTCTTTCTGGAATGTAAACATTGTGGTTTCAGACAATTATTTGCATAGCTCTTTGGATTATAATGATATACAGATATAAAAAAACCTCTGGATACAGTAGAAGCAAGCAGCACCTGTCCAACCAGTTTTCCCTTACACACACACACACACACACACACACACACTCATTAGCAACCTATTAGCATTATGTAATCTATATTTCCCAGAATTATTGCAGCAACATTAATTTAAATAGAGAGGAAAGTTATTAACTGTCATCTACATGGCAGTTAGCAATTGGTTTGGAATATTCTACTCAATTGAACACAGCATATAAGGATGTGAAATCTGGTGCCAAATTCAGCTTAAGATCTGCTCTGAAGAACACAGAAGCACAGCTTACAAAATATCAGTGGATATTAATGACCTCACATTGTATCACAGTATCTGGAAGTCATTTTCTCATCCTTTGATTTGAATACTGAAGTTGCAAGTACAATGTAGCACTTTTTCAGGACTTCTTTTGCTCTTAGTTCAAACTAAATTCCCTGAATTCTCTTTATTGTCTTTGCTTCTCCCACCTCAAGACTGTCTTAGTTGTTGCTCCATAACAGTGATTACTGATAATGACATAAAATGTCAAAGAATTGCATTTCAAACACAGAATGCTGGCAGAGAATCAATAGCACTATTTTATTCCTTACATTTTCTTATTCAGTTGCCACTCCATCTCTCCCAGTTTATCGTCCATTTGCCCAACCATTTTGGAGAATATGTTAAAAACCCATCACAAGAAAATGGACAGATTGCACAATAATTCTATAGCAATGAACCAAAAAATGCTATTGAACAGAGGCATCTGCAGAGTCCAAAATGTTTGTCAAAATTATGATACAAGTAAGTGTATGAAGCATGCAGAAAGGACCTGATTTGCAGCACAGCAATGTTTATTTCATCATTGGTCCTCTGATGAGAAGTTAAAAAGAGGGAAACCCCTATAAAACAACACTCTAGAGATGTAAAACAAATTAATGACAAAGTGAAAATTCTGAAGAGGAAGAAGTTATAGAGAGAGAGCTGGAAAGAGCATTAGCTAATTTGGAATTATTGGAAAATGTAAAGATGTAGAGATTTGGTTTGAGATTTAGAGTAATTCCAGAGCATTCTGGTAAAGATATTAGAAAAAAAAGGTTATTAAAACTTTAGCAATTGTTTTGGATTGAGATGAGGAGGATACAGGTGCAGAAGCTGGTAAAGTATATAGAATAAATAGAACATATAGAATAAATATAATATTTGTGAGAATAAGAAATGTCCAAGGGACGTCTTCATGTACTTTGTCAGGAAGAAGACAAATAAAATTTTGCAATAAGATTTTAATTCAGCAAAAAGAGTGATAATACAGATTCTTGAACGAGTTGTTAGAATCTTGCACAAAAGAAAAAAAGAACATTCTTTTTTAATGAAGGATTAAAACTGAAATATATTCCAATTTGATGAGCCAGTTTGTGATTTTTACTTTCAAACAGCAGATATTTCAACTGAATTCTGTCCAGGAGGCAAGCATATTATCTGTTTAAAAAAGCAAAATTTACTGAGGATTACAGAGGAACAGAAACAGATAATCAATGGAACTATAACAATGAAGGTAAATTTGTGATATTATAAAAAGATCAAACCAGAAAAAGTATGTTAACCAGATGGATTATCAAGTTTTTATTATTAATGTTTTGGTGATGAATTCTATTGTACAGGGAGAAAAGATGTCAGAGTTGAAAAAACAGAATTGAAAATTAGTTGAGACTAGAGCTTAGAGGAGAAGCATCGCAGCAACACAGGCTGGAAAATAGCGGAGCTCCGATGAGCTTCACGAAAATCCAGTCTGACAAACCACTGTCGGGGGGTCTTCGGACTGAAACCGTCCTGAAGGGACGGTGAAGAAGGAGAGGTGTCTCGGACGACCAAGAGGAGCAGGCAAGTTCCTCGATAGGTCAGAGACAGCTCTTCAGACCGCCGGCGGGGGTGGCGGCCATTTTCAATTACCGCTACAAAGCTGGGGCAACCGGACTAAGTTTATGTGCAGGAGCGGTGTTTGGACAGAGTGCTGAAACCGGGTGAGAGAGTGGCCAACTCACAGGTAAAACACATGTTCAAATTTGGACTTTAAAAGAATTTCCCGAGCTGAAAATAGCGGCTAATGGGCATCTGGGAACTGTATAGAGGGAAAAAAAGAAAGCGGAGGCTAAACTATCAAAGCCCAAGAAGATTATTCTTGTTATACTTGCAATTGGATAAATATAAAATAAGGAAAGGAAAAAATGCGGGAGAAAGCTTTGTGTGTGTGTGTGTGTGTGTGGATTTAAAGTTTTTTTTCTGACAGCTTTGACAACCAGCTGATTTGAGTGTATTGTGTATTGGAGAGAGCCATTTGCTGGAGAGAAGAAAATATTGCAACACTTTGTGGAAACTGAGACAGAAAGTGAAGCTGTATAATCTGACCTTGACTGAAAGGAAACAACTTGGAAGCTCTGAGAATTTTTAAGGAGTGTTTGTTTTGCCTATACTGTTTGGCTTTGTTTTTCTATGGCCGTGGAAGACAATAAAATTTGGAATTGGATTGGACTGGATTAATATTCGAATTTGATACATTAGAAGCTGAAAATAAAAAGAGACTATATGGACCCTAAGTTTTAATTAAATGTGATAGAATATAAATAGTTTAAAAGTATAAAAAGTGTATAAGCCTGTTAAATTGGTAATATGGAGATTTGGATGTATGCGGAATTATTTGAGATGGTAAAAAATGTGAGTGAAACCCTAAAAGGTGATAAAAAGTTAGGAATTTTGTTGGAATGTACAGAGCATGAAATAGGAAAAGAGTCAGAAATTTTGCCGGAACACATAGAGCAAGAAACAGGAAAGAAGGTGGTAAAAGGGAATACAAATGAGGCACAAGAAAATAACATTGAAGAAGAGGGGACTGAAAATAAAAAACAGTTTGATGATTACACTGGGATTTACAGTGGCATGGAAAGAGTTGACAGAGGGGAACATCCCTCGAAAAAGAATCAATCAAGGTAAAGAGAGAAATAGTGGGAAAAGACTAGGGAAAATTGGGGAGACCACTCGAAAAATATATTCAAAAGAGAGAATAAGGACGCAGGAGAAAAGATATAAGATGCAGAGAAATAAAAAAAAAGAAAAAGAAGAAGCTAAGGGAAGGGAAGGGGATAAAAGGAGAAAATTAATAAGAAGTGGAATTTTTGAGAGACCAAATGAAAATAGTTAAAGAGGGGAAGATTAGTAGAAAAGAGGGAGGAAAATAAGGTTCATATTAGTAGAGTTAAATTGTATTAATATTATTAATTGTGGATAGTGAATTAAGTTAAAAGGTTTTTGATGTTAAATTTGAATATGATGATGTATATTATTATGGTAAAATAGAAAGGGTTTTTAGGTAGGATTTGAAAATTAAACAACATGATGAGGTATATTATTTATGACAAAACAGATTAGTAGAAAAATGGGAAGGGAAATTTGAAATATTATTAACTGTAGATAACCAATTAAGTTAAAGGGTTTTTATGTAAGATGTGAAGATGATGATGTATATTGTTTATAGTAAAATAGAACAGCAGATGGAATGTGAAAGGGTAATTTGGTTTAATTCTAGAGACAACCTAAATTAAATTGAGTTAATTAAATTATGAGATGAATTTGAAATGCATAGTAAACGTGAGAAATATAAGTAGTAAGGAAGAAATAAAACAGCTAATTGTTGTCATTGTAAGAGATTAGGAATTTAAGGCGATTAGTAAGATTGCTTATATATTAAGAAGAAAATAAATTAAGATTAAAAAATAGGTAAAGAGAATATTATGGCGGAAATTGAAAACAAAGAGATGATGTAAAATGGATTATGTATATGAAAAGCTATGTAAGATTGATCCAGACAACACTTTGTTCATAAAATATGTATGTTTGGGGGGGGGATAAAAAAATGAAAATTGTATTAAAAAATTAGTTGAGACTAATTTGTATTTCACACAAAAAAAATGTTAATGGAGATCTAACAAATCTTGTGAAATACAAAAAGGAACAAGACAAGGATGCTCACTGTCTTTCTTGTTTATTTTGTTTATTTATTTATTTATTCATTCATTCATTTAATTTCCATGGCCACCCATCACAGTCAGAGACACTGGCAGCTTACAATTTAAAAAATATAATTAAAAATACTAAAGACATTTTAAAACAATAAAGACATTAAAATATCCAATTAAACATACATAGGAGTAAGATACTTGGCCAGTTAAAAATACAGGCAGGAAACAGGGCCCTTGACACAGTCAGCACACCAGGCACAGTAATATAGCCAGGCTTATTTATAAGATAAAATAAGAGGATTGTGGGATTAAAAATTTAAAGAGAAACATAAAAATTAAAGAATTTGGCAGATGACTTGGTGTTGGCTTTGGAAGTTCCTTTAAAGAAAATTGAAACTAAATTGAATCCTTTAATTGGAAAACTAAAACAACATGAATATGTTAATAAAACATCCCATAAAAATAGAAGATCACACAAAATTGATACATAAAACATATTTTAAGATTGAGAAGAAAGTAAAATATTTGGGTATCACTATGATGAATATGAATTCTATGTTATTTCAAAATAACTTTTGTTAAGACATGGAGAATCTGTGTGATAAAAATAAATGTGTTGCTAGAATGATGTTTTTGTTTCAAGTACCTATTTGGACAATTGATGTAACATTTAAACCGTAGTAAAAGATATATCTAATTTTATGTAGTGGGGAAAAGAGTGGGTGTTGTTGACAAATGGAAGGGTTTTGGAGTTAGAAGGACGTGACCTGAAATTTGGCTGGCATGGATCTTTGTGGTATGATAAAATCAAGTTTAATGTGGATTTCAAAAATCATTATATTAGATGTACCATACTGAGAATACGGAATAGATACAATCCAATTTTTGACCAAAACACCTTTGTGGCTCTCAGCCAAGAAGCATGAAATGGAAGAACAACAAGAAGAAGAACAAGTGAAACAATACATTTAAAGTGAGCTAAAATTTATCAGAGTTTGTTGTAGAAAATTAAATCCAGAAAGCACACACAGACAGACTGATGCAGCAGGATTCATTTACTTCTTTATAAACATAGTAATATATATATTTACAATACCAGTAGCAGAGTTCTTCTTCAACATAGTAGCAGTTACAAGCAAAATACAAGCAGCTTCTAGTTCAGAGTTCAGAGCAGACTGAGCCACGCCCAGCCTTCTAGCTTCAGTTTCGATTCTCTGCACAGACTCAGATGTGTTTAGCTCCCATTGGCTGACTTAGTTGCTATGCCTATTCATTGGCTGACCTTGTTACCATTGGCTCTCCCAGTTCATGAATAATCTGACAAAATTTTGGTAAAATATATAGATAGAACAGTGACAAAATGTGGTTCAAAAGATTGAAATTTACATTGTGCTATTATCTTAAAGAATTTTTATGAAATCATATACCATTGGTATATGTCAGTAGAGAAATTGTCTAGGATGTAGAAAGCTATTTCAAATGTATATTGGAAATGTGAACAACAGAATGGGACATTAATTATGCTTGATGGATATGTAAAATATCTAGAAAATGCATCCAGTACATGCATTGATTCAGAGGATTTTAAAGGTTAATATACAATTCAGACTAGAGTTCTTTATTTTGGATTGATGGATAAACACTTGGAAAAATGTCATCAAATTCTGTTTTTGTAAAGATAACTGTGAGATTATTGTATGCACAAAGATGGAAATATTTGGCAATATCCACAATGGATGAATGGTTAGTGAAAATAATGAAACTTGATGAAATGGCAAAATTATTGTCTTTGATTTAAAAAAAAAGCTTTATGGGCTTTTTGAACAAAACAATGAAGTTATGCTTATAGTTTTGATGACCACACAGAGTAGATTATAGAAAGAAAAAAATCATGTAACTTTAGAGAAAGAGGTAAATTTACAATTGTACTTATAACATGTAAAGAAGATAATAGAAGATATTTTTGTATCTTTTTTCTTTGTTTTCTACTTTTCTTTTACTTTATTCCTTTCTTGAAGTTTTAACCTTCTCTTTTATTACTTTCTTTTTCTTTCCCCCTCTTCTTTACCTTATATTAATTTGTATTAGTTATTAATATTCCTTTTTAAACTTTCAATACAATTATTTTTTTAAAAATACAGGTAGTATCAGTTTGGCTACATAAGAAATATTGAGAGTATTATCCTTGCAGCCACCAGTACATACAGTGTTGATAATTCCAATTCCAAGTATTGTTTTGTGGTATTATTTAGCTCAGATCACCATGGACCAACTTTGCCTAAACCAGTATCATACATAATTTGATTTGAAAGGTTGAGGGAAATGGCTACATGCAAATCCCTCATTATTAAAGGGTCCTCTGAGGTAAGGAAGACAGAGATAGAAAATTATTTATAGAAAAGATTTTGTCCTTGGCATTGTACTGAGACAACCTGCGTGGTATCAGTGTTGGATAATTACCAACCTTCCTGAAATCCCCGTGAACTGTGACATCTATTTTCCCTTACCACCTCCAAGCTGATAATTGCTTCCACTATTGATAGAGAGGTTGCAGAACAATTACTAGCTGCTTCAAAAACTTTTAAAGAAGTTATAAGTTTCATTGTGTGAAAAAATCATTTAAAAGCACTGTATCTCGCTCTCTGCATGTGTGCCTCTGTGTGTGTGTGTGTGTGTGTGTGTGTGTGTGTATCCATATACTGTATGTTATAACCATAACATTTAACATATGACTTAAGGAGCACTTGTTTCTGTTTGTTTTTATTCTAGGTTAGCAATAGCAATAGCACTTAGACTTATATACCACTTCACAGTGCTTTACAGCCCTCTCTAAGCGGTTTACAGAGTCAGCATATTGCCCCCAACCACTGCTGATCTTAAATGCAAGCTAATTAATGCAAGAAGCATTGTAAACAAAATACCCGAACTCCTCCTCTTACTTAAAACTGCTAAATTCGACATTATATTTGTCTGCGAAACATGGCTGAACGCATCCCTCCCTGACTCCATTATCAAAGTAAGAGACTATCATGTTTACCGGTCCGATCGCGAAACCCGCAGAGGAGGTGGAGTTGCCATCTTCTATAAAAAATCACTAAACCTAAAAAATATTCAAGTTAAACATGATCTCGCTCTACCAGAAACCATAGTCTGCGAACTGTCCTTAAATACCACACTTCGCTTTCTTCTATGTTATAGAGCCCCAGATTACGACATCACACATGCGAACAAGTTAACCTCACTACTAACGTGGGCAGCCTCCTACCCACACCCTCTTATTTTTCTTGGGGATCTCAACCTACCTCATATTAACTGGACACTAAATGAATGTACAACTGAACCCATACATTCAACCCTATACAATGCTATTACTAATCTAGGACTAGATCAACTAGTAACAAACAACACTAGACTCAACAATTGCCTCGATCTCATCTTCTGCAACAG
>QLTV01000601.1:2097403-2126007 GCA_003457575.1 Thermophis baileyi | reverse complement strand
TTTTAAAGGTATTGTATGTAATGTGTATATGTAGTGTATGTAATGTAAACCGCTCCAAACTCGACTGCAGAAAATACTACTTCAGCAACAGAGTGATCAATGCCTGGAATTCACTACCTGACTCTGTGGTTTCTTCCCCAAACCCAAAAAACTTTAACCTTAGACTATCTACTGTCGACCTCACCCCATTCCTAAGAGGTCTGTAAGGGGCGTGCATAAGCGCACCAGCGTGCCTACCGTCCCTGTCCTACTGTCCTATTGTCTTCATCTATCTGTATTCACTTTGATTATGTTTATGATTATACCTATACCTGCTATCTTGTACATGTTTGACAAATAAATAAATAAATAAATAAATAAATAAATCTGGGTCTTCATTTTTACCGATCTCCGGAAGGATGGAAGGCTGAGTCAACCTTGAGCCAGTGAGACCCGAACTGTCAAACTGCTGGCAGCCGGTGATCAGCAGAAGTAGCCTGCAGAACTGCATTCTAATCACTGCACCACCACAGGTTAACAAGAGATATAGTTATAACCAGTGTTAGAGATGGCTAAGAGCTATTTCACATCAGTAAATTGAGAGACTTTTGCCCAAGGTCCTACTGGGAGCAGATTTGCTTTCTTCACTCCTGGTGGATCCAGGACAGGACAAATGCCAGCTTCCACAAAGTCCAGCTAAAGTTCTGGTCTAAATTTGAAAATGTGCAAAAGAGTCTACATCTTTGGCTTTCTATTTCTGTTTGCAACAAAAATAAGAGTCCTGCTGACAAATTAAAATGAACGTATTTCATTTTTCCAAATGGAAACATTTTTCCAAATGGAAACACAAATCTAGCACTAGAATTTTAATCTTTATTGTCACAAATGTGAAACTGGTGGATTGAGTTGGTGAAAGGTTAATTGAATATTAAATTGCACAATACTTTGTATGCAAGGAATAGATATGAACTCCAATTCATCTTAAAAACTGCATTCATTTAAGGTTTTCATAACTGCTCTAAAGTAAAGTAGTCCCGCAATACTAAAATAGGAAAATGCAAAATGGAAATCATTATAGATTACTTTGTTTCCATTTTTAAATATTCACTATTACAACTGTTATAATAAAGATAACATTTTTACAGACACATTTTAAGACTGAGCTGATTATTATTCTGGATTGCTCTTTTACTCAAAAGGATGATAGAAAGGTAACACCTCAACAAATTGCTAGCAGATGGCAGAGCTCCATCAGCAAATTTCTTTTCCTCTCTGAATCACTCTTTTTAGTAATTCCAGAAAATCAAGAATCACTGAATAATGGATATGATACTGTCACGTCTGAAATAGCCAAGGTTTTTTTTTAATATATGCTGTTTTCACTAATGACTAATGAAACCTATTTAGAGTGAAGACAATGCTCCTCCTTCGAAATAATTACATGGCTGATTCTAGCATTTTAGAAAATTAGCAATTGAACATTTTGCAACTGTTTCACAGTAAAGCACACACATCCACGGAGGGAAGGAGGGAGGGAGGGAGGGAGGGAAGGAGGGGGAGAGAGAGAGAGAGAGAGGAGAGTGAGTTTAGCCTTAGTATTAGTATGGGGGGAGAGGGGGTTTGCAAGTCCTAAAACAAGGTTCCCTGCCGTTAGTCATCCTGGTACAATGGGGAAGAGTGGAATGGTATGTGGAAAAGACCCTGGGAGATGTGGAGAAGAGATGATGCCTATGGAATGGTAGATAAGAGAGCATAGCCCCGTGATGGCGAACCTATGGCACGCGTGATGGAAGTGGCACGCAGAGCCATTTCTCCGGGCACGCGGAGCTGTCGCCCCTTGCTCTTCCGGGTTCCGGTGCGCTGGCCAGCTGGTTATCATGCACACGGGCGCACCAGAAACCGGAAGAACAGCCACCCATTGCGCATGCGTATTCCAGGAAGATGATCTCCCTGTTTCCAGAGTGCGCATGCGCACCGGCCAGCTGGTCTGGTTTCTGGTGCTCATGAGAGCGCGAAGACGAGCAACAGGCACACATGCCAAAAGACACGGAGAGGGGATCCTGGCGGTCGCTTCCTAAGGGAGCAGAGCAAGGTAAGCCGGGCTTTCCTCTCTCCCTCCCTGCCCGCACGGGCTTCTTGCGCGGCCCAGGCAGTCCGGAGCACCGATGGATGAGCAGCCGGTGAGGGTGGTGGGTGGTGGTGGGCTACCTGTGCAGATGACCCCGTGGCCTGGATCCTCCCCACCGGGAGCCGCCGTTCCCCAGCTGTCGGCAGCGCTCTCTGCCCCCCCACCTCGGCATCCGCCGGCCGGGGAACAGCGGCTCCCAGCGGGGAGGAGCCGAGGCATGGCCGCACATTCGGAGCTTCTCCAGCTGGCGTTGCTTACGCCCTTCAAGCACAGCTGCCTTAGGATGGAGAGCCCCGTGCACTGAAAGTAAAGTGCGACCTCTTTTTCGGCTGCAGCAAAAAAGCCGGAGTCAAAAGAGGCACGGGGGGTGGCGGCAAGGGCTCTGCGAGTGAGGAGGGGTGGGGGGAGCAAGAGCGAAGGCGGGGCTAGGAACTGCGCATCCTCCCGGCGGGAGGTGGGAAAGGTTTGGCGGGCACTGCGTGCGGCTCCGCCCTCCGCCTTCCCCGCCGGTCTCCGCAGCTGAGGGGCGATGGAGCAAACTGTGCATGGCTGGCGGCATGGCTTTCGCCTGTCTCCTTCTGGACGCGGCGCTTCTATTTCTCGGGCCGCTTTCCGAAGCCGGCAGCTCCACGTCGTAACATTGTCATCGTAGTTTCTTTTCTTTTTTCTTTTTTGAAAGATTGGGGGGGATATCACGATGCTCCGTGAACATGTAAGATCTGTGGAATGTGTGTGTGTGTGTGTGCGCGCTCCTGAGCAGATTCAACGCGCGTAGCTTCTCCCCGCTGTGTGTGAATCTAGGAACAAGATGGACACACACGCCACAAAGAGAAAGTCAGAGAGGGTGCTTCGGGATCCGACCTAAATATGTGCCTTCTGTCCAGTGGAATGCCCGCAATCACCCCTTCTAGTAGGGGTACACCCATCTAGTACACCCATTCTGTAGGGGAAGCCCACCACTCCCACCCCTGCCATTTCCTCTAGCTTGGGCTTGTTACTCCCCCCCACCTTTTGGGTTTTCTTTTATTATTGTTTTGTTTTTGAGGATTTGATGGGACTCGGAGGTTATGATTGATCCCAGTTTTTTCCAAGCTGTTCGAAAGGGACAGTGGCATTTTCTTGGGACTAAAACCCACAGAACAAGAAGTGAAAGTGACACTTTTGCTTTAAAAAAAAACTTGCTTCTTCTAGAAGTCCTGAGTTTTTCTAAAAGTTTTCTCCCATCATCATCAGATTGCTGATGAGGAATCATCAGGATTCCTCATCAGGAATCGAATTGCAGAATTCCACACTTTAGGGCACGCTTTAGGGCACCTCTTTATCTGTACTCCAAAGCGGGGGGGAGGAGAGGAGGTGGGGGGAAGAGAGAGAAAGAGGGACGAAGGCTACGAGACGAACTGTCCCATTCCGCCAGCCCTGTTCGTGCACCCACCGTGGAAACGGCAGTGTGAGAACAGCCACCGCCAAGCGCGAGGGGGTGGGGGGGCAGGAACAGCGGGCTGGGGCTTCTCCCTCCCTCCCCACCAGAGGCTTGGGGACGCAGCAGTAGTCCGCTCGGGCGGGGAGACAGGGAAGCCCCAGGATGGCTGGCAGCTCTGCTCCTTTTCCTGATGGGTTCCAACATGCCCTCTCACCCCTCGCAGCCAGCAGGAGAAGCCTCTGGCGGGGAGGCGAGCTCCCCCCAGGAGGACCGGAGGAGAGTGCCGTAAGCAGTAAGAGGCACACTGGCTGGGAAGCAGTCAAGCTCCCGTGTGACGGAAGAGGGTTGCACCAACCCTTGCCGACGTGAACGGCCATGCTGGACGCTGCCCGGAGCGCAAGGATGGCAGGAGGAGGAACAGCAGCGGCAGACAGTTCGCGCTGGCAAAGTTTGGTGCAGGCGGCTTTCCAGGCCCAAAACGGGCCGGGGGGGTCATGCATGAGTGGCGCATGCGCAGGGATGCACGAATGCGCAGTGTGGGGCGCATGCGTGGGGGAGCATGGGCGGGCCCAGGCGTGCGCGCATGCGCAGGTGGGGTGCACATTGCATTGTGGGTGCCGGCACGCGCGGGTGCTATCGCACGCATACACACACACTTTTGGCACGCAACCAGAAAAAGGTTCGCCATCACTGGCATAGCCTACAGCTGGATGAGTAATGGGGCAAGAGATTAAAAAATGACCCACCTTAGTTTCTTCAGCTGTACAGGACACAGTGGAAGAATTGTACCTTCAGACTTGCAAGACTGTGTTAATATAGCTTTAATGTAGTTTAAGCTATTGTGTTGAGAAGCTTCCTTTTCAGTGGAATAACATTTTCTCTATCAATCCAAAATTCTCACCACAGGCACAAATAATCAGGATCAAATTATCCTTCTTTAGACACATTAAGTGAAGACCTTACTCTCCGAAGAAGGTTCTACTTCTAGGAAAGATGGAAGGAAAGAAAAGGACACTCAGCCACAAGGTGCTTGTACTCAATTATAGTGGTAATGGGTGCACTGTTGAAAGAAAGATCAGGTAAAAGACAGAGCATCATGAGAAAATTTGTCCATGTGGGTCCTAACAGTTGGCACCAACTTGATATCCCACACTGTATTTCGGACATTAATATATTAGAGAGGGTCCAGAGGTATTTTACAAGAAGAGTACTCAACTCCTCTGCTCGCAATAAAATTCCTTATTCCAGTAGACTTGAAATTTTAGGCCTGGAAAACCTTGAACTACGCCGTCTACATTCTGACCTAAGCTTAGTACACAAGATCATCTACCTTAACATTCTACCTGTTAATGACTACTTTAATTTCAACCGCAATAACACTAGGGCTATCAATAGATTCAAACTAAATGTAATCCGCTCTAACCGGGAGTTGAAGTCCACAGGTTGTAATATAGCCAAGTTACCCACCCTGTTCAAAAGATGCTGGCTCTCCCATTTTTCAGAACAAAAACTCCAGAGTCCCAAGCTCCATGCTGGTGGACTACAGTGTTGTTTTTTAAAAAATAAAATACACTTGTTGACAAATAAATAAATAAAATAAAATAAATAAAATAAAATAAATATTCAATTCATCCATCCATCCATCAGATGTTTGGTAGGTTACTGAAGACCAAGGTGCAATAGTTCTAAAAACAAGTCATAACAGACGTCTTGGTGAGTTTTCCTTCATGCCTCCTTGCCTCACCAGTATATTCTGTTCTTTAAAGGTTTTTTGACCTTTAGTCAGTCTGTGGATAGCCTGAGCCAGGGCACCCATAGAGAGGTCAAAATGTTAATATGATTGCTTTGACCATGTAACCAAAGCTTCCATCTTGGAAAAATACCTGCATATAAAAATGTGTACATAAAGAAAAAAATGTCCTCTCAAAGTATAATTAGGGAAAATTGCATACAAGAAGGTATACCTCATGGCAACTTTCTCATGTGAAATATATCTGTTATATCTATATTTATGTAGTTGTGTCTCTGTGTAAATGTATATATATATACAGGTATAGGTAGACAGACAGACAGACAGACAGACAGACAGACAGACAGACAGACAGACAGACAGACAGACAGACAGACACACACACACACACACACACACGGGGATTTAACAGATACTAACTTGGAGTGTCACAGAAGTATGGCTAACCCTTGTTTTCTGGAATATTTCTCGCAAGCAATATGTATCATACAAATGCTCAGACAGCCTAATCCCCCCTCCCGCGACACACACTTTCAAAAGGGTGGTTGTGAAACAGAATTGAATGTCCTTATGTCTGAGAGAATGCAAACATTCCTAGGGGAATTGTTTTAGGCTGGTCTAGATTGTCCAAATTTTTCTCAAAATTTTTGATATAACTTGTAACTCAAAATATTCCAGACTAAAATCCATACAGGACACATTTTGAGAAGACCAAAATAATATCCTGATAGGAGGATTTTTAAATTTATGCAATGAAATGAAATGGAACATACAGTATATTATAACTTACGTTGGGAAAAATTCACCCCTCAAAATCATGCCTCAGTAATTCCATATTTTCTAAATGCCCAGGCCAGCTGTTGTTTTATTCTGAAAGGAATGGTATGGATCAGTTGTCCAAAACCTTTATTTTGCTCCCTACCATCAGAAGATCCTAAATTACCTAAGCAACCTGCAATGTACCATTCTCAGCTTCTGGCATTGGACACATTTCATATAATCACATTTTTCCTATAAGCAAAGTGAAGCTTCTGGGCTTTATTTTACTCTTCAGTCACTCATGGGAAAGAAATGCAATTTAAGTAAAGTGATGCCTCAAGCAGAAGAAAATTTGATTCATTTTTATTTTTTTTATTTTTATTATAGAATTACATCTTCCACTACAACCATTGGTGATACTGGTTATACTGAAAGCAAATTACATATGATAAAATATTTCATGTTTTCTTGATAACAAAAACGGGTAAGGAAAAGAACAAAAACAAACAAACAAACAAACAAACAAACAAACACCAAGCCATATGAAGTGAAAGAAGGCAACCAAGTGAAATCATAACTTTTAGCAGATGTGATTTACAGTGATGACATAAACTCATCTTGAGTATCAAAAATAAACTATGAATCTATATTGGCAATTAGAATTCATAATCTTGATAGATTGTTGGTCATAATGAACTGGTTAATATTTTATTTTCTCTAGTATACAAAAATAAGCATGAAATTATCTAAATTTTGCACAGAAATTTCCTTTTAATTTCTCTTTGTCATTCTATTCATCACTCTTTTAATTTTCATATTTTTATATTTTGTGTTCTTTTCTGGTAAGGTTATTTATTTAGATGTACAGATTGAATAATTTAATGGAAAAAGTATAAAATGTGCATGTGTGTGTAAATTTCAGACTATTTCAGACAGAAGATTCCCTTTACAGAAAATGATGAAATAATAGGATATGTAATTTTCTTTGCCTTCTGGATTCAATTGGAAAGGCTCCAATGTCATGTCTAATAATAATTCTAATAAATATTTTGGCAAAAAAATGCTATTTGAGGAAAGGGGAGAATGACAGTTATCCCCTTCTCTATGTATATGTTAGCATCTGCAAAATGCATGCTTCTGTTGAATATGTAAGATAATTAGATACATTCTCCAGAAATGAATTCAAATATGGAAGGTTTTGAAGGAAAACAAAATAAAATTGATTACTTTTTTTTTCTGAATGTGGATATAAATGATGCTTCATCATGATGGTAATGAGGGAGGGATGGAAAAAGATACTTCTCAATGGAGGACAGCATTTCCCCACCAAATATCCATAGACCAATACTATAGCAGTGTTAAATGTCCTTATGGGAAACTAAAAGAGATAGATGGAAGCTAAAAGGAGCTTAAGGCTTCCAGTGACTGTTGAATCTTATCTTTGAAATACCGTGTTTCCCCCAAAATAAGACAGGGTCTTATTTTTTTTTTGACACCCCAAATAAGGGCTTGGGCTTTTTTCGGGGAGGTGTTATTATTTTTGAGGTGCAGGAGGCAGCAAGCCCACCAGCCCCACCCTCTCCGTCCCACCACCTGCTGGCCTGTGGCCGCAATGAGCCAAGTTCTCCACGTGCCCTGGCCTCCGCCTGCCCTGCTTGCTGGCCTTGCTGCTGGCTGGCCGCCCGCCGAACAGCTGACTGTGCTGCTCTGGCCTCACGGGGGCTCTTCGCCCTCCTGGCAGCACTGCTTTTGTCCGTCCTGCTGGGCTGCTCCTGCCTGGTGCAGGGCGAGTCGTCCCAGATCTATGACCTCTGGAGCCCCCCCTGCTGCCGGTGGAGCTGCGCCGCCCATGCCACCTCGCACAGCCAGCATGAGAGCTAGTGCCCGCCAGGGCCTGAAGAGCGCCAGGCTAAGCTCTTAGCCTGGAGCCTGCAGCACCGAGTAGACCTGCAGGAAGGCGCTCAGCAGCCCGAAGGCAGCAGCAGGTGAAGCAGCTTGACTCCACCAGTGGCAGCTGGCAAAGGGCCCTGGCAGGCTGGCAGCGGGGGACTCCGGCCAGCAGCTGGGGACTCCGGAGGTCGTAGATCTTGGCCGACTCATCCCGCACCAGGCAGGAGCAGCCCAGCAGGGTGGCCGAGAGCAGCGCTGCCAGGAGGGCGAAGAGCTCCCGTGAACCTCTGTGTGTGTGTTTGTGTGTGTGTGAAAGACAGAGAGAGCACACTGCTGCCAGCCTGGTATACGGTAACTCTCCGAGGTTGGATCGGATCTCTGGCCATGCCCACCCCTTCACTAGGGCTTATTTTTGGGGGAGGACATATATTTAGGCCTACCCAAAAATCAGGCTTGGCCTTATTTTCGGGACATGTCGTATTTTTGGGGAAACACGGTATCTACCTGTTCATTATAAAAACCAAGAGCTTTTTAAAAAAAGATATCAACATTATCTCTTAAATATTGCTCGCCATAAGCTTCAGATGGATGTAGACTTCAATAATCCTTAAAAATATCTGCCTAATTCTTCACTGTAAGATATGACCCAGCCTTGAATTTAGGCATTTCATTTTTAGGTGAGGCCTATAGACAAAAACTACTGCAAGTTTGAATCAGTTTGTATATGACGAATTTAGTCGAGCTAGGGGTCAGAGAAGCTGAAGTTTGTAAGGCGAACAAGTTTACTTTGCGTGACAAAATCTTTCCATTCCCACCTAGGTTGAGTTATTTTAGCTGAGTGCCAACTGACTTCACACTTAAGTCTGCATAGTTAAAGGAAAAAGTTCACTTGCCAGTGACATTTTGTAGTTGCCTGCAGCAATTGGAAGGTGTCAGGCACTGCCCGTATGCTGCATAAATAAAAAAACGAAGGGTATAAAAAGGATGTGATGCAGAAAATATGTGCTGGCATCCTTTTCATTGCTTGCTTTTCTATAATTACAATTACTAGAATACAAGAAGTCTGAAAATCATTGATAATAATTGCCTAGACTAAAAAATAAGGTTTCTATTGTATAATTGTCAAAGTAGTCATATCATTGTAGTCATATAATTGTCAAAGTAGTCGTATCATAAGCTTCATTTATTGAAATGCACAATGAATATGGCTGATTGCGGCATCTGGGTAGGATGTCTCTTTTAGGCTGTCTCTTTTAGGCTGTGCTGTGCTTTAGGTTCACTCTGCCCAGAAGTACTTCCCAGAAAGTGGAAGTGCAAATCTAGCATCTGGGGGCAGTTCCCTTTTGTTGCAGCTAGAGGCTGTGTTTATACTCACACAGACTCTAAAAACCTTTAGGAGTCGAATCTGAAGTGCTATATAACTCTAGTTTCTTTTCCATTCTTCAAGCTTATATTGTTCTGCATGGCTAGAAATGGTGATAAACAATATATGAAAGAGGGGTCCTTGGTACTCTCTGAGCTTGCTTGTTTTCTTGCAGATGTTTCATTACCCTAACTAGGTAACATCATCAGTGCTAGTAAGGAGTGCTGTTTGCTGTCAGTTTATATTCTGGTGACTTGCCTGCCTTTGTGGATGGGGTGGTCTTAGAGATTACTGATGGCTCTTTGGCAGTTTCTTGATTGGAGTATTATTTACTTGATTGTTGGTCTGAAGTTAACCTTGGAGCTAATTTATGCTGATCTGGGTGCTGATTACTGGTGGAGAGATGCTGGAGTCTTTTTCTTCTCTTTTGGGCTGGTTGATTGTCTCTTTTGCATAGTCTATAGATGTTGTTAATGTCTGTGTGTCTATTGATGGCTGATTTGCCAGACTGCCAGGCTTCTAGAAATTCCCTGGCATTTTTGGAGTTGGCCTGGTCTAGGATTGTCACTTTTTCCCAATTGAAACTATGGTTAAATCTGTCTATATGTTGTGAAATTTTTGTCATGTCTTCTGACTGCCAGTTGGTGTTCATGGATGCATTCTGCCAGTGGTTGCTGTAAGAACTACAACAACCACTATGTAGGACAAACAGGCGTTTGTCCTACATAGTGGTTGTTGTAGTTCTTACACTGAATGTTGTAGATGACTCCTGTTTTTTCTTCTGAGGTTGCTGGGTCTTTTGGTTTGCTTAGGATGTTTTGAAGGGCTTTAGTTGGCTTGTGTGCTACGCTGATTCCATGTGGTTGTAATAGTCTATTTCTGGTTTCTGAGATATTCTTGATGTATAGCAGTGTAATTCTTTTTAGGGTTTCTGTTGGTTGTGCTGTATTGGCTTGAGTGGTCAGGGACTTTTTGATAAAGTTTTGTGGGTATCCATTTTGTTGGAATGTGTTGTATAGATGCTCCATTTCCTTTTTCTGCTGTTCTGGCTTGCTGCAGTGTGTTTGGACTCATTTAAATAAAGTCCTTACACAGCTTTTCTTGTGGGAGGTTGGGTTGTTGCTTTGGTAGTGGAGCACCTGGTTAGTATGGATGGTTTTTCTGTAGACTTGCATGTCTAGTTTGCCATTGTGATATCTGCTGATCAGTATGTCCAGGAAGGGTAGCGAGTTGTCGTTTCTTCTCTAGTAAACTGGATTCCTTTAAAAATGTTATTGATGGTTCTGTGGGTGTTCTCTAATTGGTACTTTTTTTTATTATGGTGAAGGTGTCATCTACATATCTGATCCATATTTTTGGTTTTATTTGTGGAAATGCTATGGCTTCTAGACATTGCATAATAACTTCCGCTACAAGTTCTGAAAGCGGTGATCCCATAGGTGTCCCTTTAATTTGTTGGTAAATTTGGCCATCAAATTGAAAGTATGTAGTTAAGCAGAGGTTTATGAGATCCATAATCCTGGGTGTTTTGATCTTCATGTATTCAATTAAGTCAGGTGTACTGTGAAGCAGTGCAGTCATGGATTCTTTGGCTAATTCTGGATCTATAGATGTGAACAGGGCTGTGACTTCAAATGAGACCATGATTTCATCCTCATCTATAATTACTCTTTGGTAATTTGGCTTTTCTTAGTGAGGTCACTGAGGGTTCCCTTGGTCTGGTTGTCTAGTTTTTGTATTCTACTGGTGTTCACAGTGATGTAGGTTTCTTTGTTCTCCAGTATTTCTTTTGCTTTTTGTAGGCATTGTGCTGTGTCCATAAACACCATGGTTTGGCCTTTGTTTGCAGGTAGGATGATGATGGTCTGGTTTTAGGTTCCTGAGGGCTGCTTTGTCTTCTGTTGTAAGTTGATTCTGTTCCTGTGTTCCTCTGATCTGTGGAATGATGCTTTGTCTAATATTTGCTTGGACTTCTGTGGTGAGTTTGGTGGTTTAAATGCCCCTTCTAGGGCTGCAAAAATTCTAGGTGATTGGCATCACCTGTATTATAGTTGAGTCCTTTTTGTAGAATCCTGCGTTCTGCCATGGATAGTAGGCAGCTGGACATGTTGACCACCCATTCAGATTCCGATGTTTCTTTGGTTCTGGGATTGAGTTTCAGGAGTTTTTCTTTTCCCAGCATATCTCTGGCATGCATTCATGATGGTAGTGGCCAGTCTCTCCATGTGCTCTGATATGATGGTCTGTTCCAACTGTTCTTTGAGATTTGCTATTGTGTGCAGATATTTGTTTAATCAGAGATGTGCATCTATGATCATGAGCCATATCATTTCTTGGGCTATTTTTTTCATCCAGCTGTGCAGTTGATTTGAGCTTTGTACCTGACAGGTAGGTAGGGCATGCTATCATAGACATTCAGGCAGGAAGAAAAGAGAATGAAAGAGAAGAAAAAGAGAAAGAGAAGAAAAAAATCATGCTTCAAATTATGTGATAAATTGCTTTGGAAATATCAGGAAATCCCCTTTGTTGATGCAGTGCTTTTTAATTTTTTTTAATAAAGTTCTAGGATCCCATAGTTATTATATAAGGACATTCTTTCACTTCTAGTTTTTGAATCTTTGTAATCTAAATGGAAGATTCCCACTAATCTACTTTATCAAGAATTTAGGCAAACAAGGCTGAAAAAGCTCAACTTCCCTAGATGTTCACTTAAAGTTCAGTAATGCACATCAAGTCAGACTTTTCACCCATATTTAATATTGACAGATTTGACCAGTAGTGGGTTCTAAAACCCTTTACTACCGGTTTGTGTGCTCGCACGCGACGCTTCTGCACATGCGCAGAAGCGTCCTGGGCGGGTGGGCGGAGTCTCCCGCCACTGCCGCTACCAGATCTAAGAACCGGGCCGAATTGGGAGCAACCCACCACTGGATTTGACTTGAAAACATAGTAATAACAATATATGGAAGGCTTACTGAAATTGTAATGAAGACCTACCAGCTATACTTCAGATCATCAAAATGTTGCAAGTTGGAGGGAAGGGGAGGTATGAAAAGATAGAGAACTTAGGATCTGGGTGGATCTAGCTTTATTGTTTTGAGTCTTCCTCCCGACCCTACCAGCAATTTCTTTGGAGGTGATTTCTGATTTTGGAAGGAGATCTTTAGATAACTTTACCTATAAATCAGTAAGTTTAGTTTCTATTTGATATAAATATTATAAGGAAAGAAAATGTATTTTCTGAATCAATTAGGTTCCCCTACAATACAAACATATTGTTAAATTTCTTTTTTTGTGTGAATCAAATTAAAGTGAATAAAATTTCATTCTCAATTCAAAATTCTTAGGAATGAAATTGGATGGATGGAGCTTGGTGGGGTGTGTGGGGGGGGGGTGTGTGTGTGTGTGTGGGTGTGTGGGTGTGTGTGGGGGTGTGGGAGAGAGAGGGAGAGGGAGGGAGGGAGGGAGGGAGAGAGAGAGAGAGAGATTTCAGTCTTTGCTAAGTGTTATGAGTACCTATTGACTATTCTATATTTTTCTATAAATATTTAATTTTGAAAGAACCCTATTCTATATATGTAAACAGCTGGAGAGAGAAATACAGAGCGAGGAAAATAAATGATATATGTTGCTTTAGAGTGTAATCATTTCTGAAGAGGAGCACACTGAGGTGAATTTATCATTTATCACACTGAGGTGAATTTATCATTTATCACACTGAGGTGAATTTAGCAATATAAATCATATTCCCTATTGTTAAGTTCACCAGCTCATGACATCTTGTTTCTCAAATTTTCATCTTAACAGCTGTAGGCACATTTAACATCATACCAAATAATCCTTAGCCAAAGAAGGACTTTGTTTTCAGCACTATAATAAAATGCTGATAAGTATATCATACTAGTTATTTTAAAAACGTTACCTTTTAACTGCAAATGCACAAAGGATATTTAAGTCTCATAGGAACATTTGGTTTATCTCTTTCCAGTGTCAAAGGATTTTGATCTTGTAAAGGAGAATCATTAGATCCCATCAGCCAATTCTTAATGTGTGGATCAATGGATTGATTGCCAATATTTTTCCTATCCTGCTTCTTTAAAGTGCAACTTTTGCTTGTCATGGATTGCATGATTCTGATCTTCTATGATCTTTTGCTTGCAATAAATTACTTTAAAAAATAAACTTATGGAAAATCATAACTAGTTATATTTATAATTTTTTGTTAATATTGTGAGACTTGTAACACTGTACAACATCTCAATCAGATTCAGTTCAATCCAATCAGAATAGAGCTGGAAGAGACCTTGGTGATATTCTAGTTCAACCCCCTGCTCAAGCAGGAGACCCTATACCAGGGGTCAGCAACCTTAAGAACTCAAAGAGCCATTTGGACCCATTTCCCAGAGAAAACAAAACACCAGGAGCCACAAAACCTGGGTGGGCATGGCCAACTCGATGACACTCACTCCCACCGAGTCACATGACCCCCCCAGCCATGCCTACCCAGGTTTTGTGGCTCTATGTTTTCTTTTCCATGGGAAACAGTATCTCTCTCTCTCTCTTTTCCCTCTCTCTCCATCTCTCTTTCTCCCTCTCCCATCTCTCTCTCTCCCTCTCCCCATCTCTGTCTATCTCTCTCCCTTCCTCCCCACCCATCTCTCTCTTTCTCCCTCTCTCTCCCCTTCTCTCTCTGTGTGCTGAGGAACGCCTTTGGGAGACCCTCCTCCCCCTCTCGCGACTCCCTGGCTGGCTGTGGCGGGGCCAGGAGGGTGCACATGCATGGGGAGACCCTCCTTCTGGAAGCCACGGAGAAGCGAGAACCCTCCTTCTGGAAGCAAGAAGCCACAGAGGGTGGGCAGCTTCTCGCTTAAGGAGGGTCTTTGGACGTGGCTTCTCTCCTGCCCTAAGGATCCAGCCATTGCCTTGCCATGTCCACCCGACCCCCACAGCTCTTCGGCCGAGCGGGGAGGGCGTAAGCTCCAGCCCGAAGTGTAAATGTGGTGCGAAGGCAGGTACAGGGCTGCTTTGCTCCTACACTAAGGCCCCCGTGACCCTCCTCCCCCTCCTTCTCCTCTCATGCGGGGGGGGGGGGCACGGCAAGGTGATGGCCAGATCCTTAGGGCAGGAGAGAAGCCGCATCCAAAGACCCTCCTTAAGTGAGAAGCCACCCGCCCTCCATGGCTTCTCGCTTCCAGAAGGAGGGTTCTCGCTTCTCTATGGCTTCCAGAAGGAGGGTCTCCCCATGCATGCGCACCCTCCTGGCCCCGCCATAGCCAGCCAGGGAGTCGCAAGAGGGGGAGGAGGTCACCCGAAGGGAAGCCTCCACTGGGGGTGGCTATGTTCCTCAACCAGCACTGGAGAATCAGCCCCGGCCGCTTCTCCATTCCCACCGTCGCCCTTACCTTCTCAGACCAGGTGAGGGAGGGGAGGGCAAGGCCAGCCAGTGATGGGACAGGGAGCCACAGCAGGAGGCCCGAAGAGCCGCATGGGGCTCCAGAGCTGCGGGTTGCCGACCCCTGCCCTATACCATTTCAGTCAAGTGGTTGTCCAGTCTCTTCTTAAAAACCTCCATTGATGAATCACCCACAACTTCTGAAGGCAAGCTGTTCTACTAGTTAATTGTCCTCACTGTTAAGAAGTTTCTCCTTAATTCCAGGTTGCTGGCATGGCAATTAGACGGTGAACCAATTGAACAGGTTAACACCTTTGTATATTTAGGCGTAACTTTTTCCAAGACTGGATCTTGGACTTGCCATCATCAACAGAGTACACTTAGGGCAAAAGCTTGTTTGAATTTACTGCTTAAACTAAAGAATCATAGTTACCCAGGGTCCCTAGCTCCATTAATTAAAGTATATAAAGCTAAGGTTACCCCTATGCTCTTGTATGGAGCAGATGTTTGGGGTCTATACTCAACCACAGTCCTAGAACAAAAACAGTCCCAGCATTTGCAATGTATTTTGGGTGTAGATCTAAGAACATCTGCTGCCGCAGTTAGAGCTGAATTGGGAATTCATACAATTCATGTACTATCCAAAATTAGCGCATATAATTACTGGCACAAAGTCAATGAAATGGAGACTGATAGACTCCCCAAGTTATGTCTACTAGAGCAAATAAAATCACAATCACAAATCTCCTGGATCACCAAACTAACAAATTTTGTCAGAAGCTGTGGCCTTCCTGTCTCTTGTGTAATAGGAGAAGGATTTAAAAAAAGAGCTGCCCAAAGAATTAAGGATATAGAAACACAAAATGACATAGCTATCCTTAGTAAGGTGGGTAACTTGAAATGGCTGAGCAAATACAAACATACTTTTCAAATAGACAGCTATTTGAAGTTACAATTGCCAAAACATCTAAGGGAGATATTTACGTGAGCGAGATTCGAACAGCTCGACACAATGGTCTTATATGGGACATTCCATTCTATACCCTACAATGAATGTCTCTGCATTTGCGGAGCAGCAGAGGTAGAAGACCTGGTTCACATCCTATTTGATTGTTGTCTGTACAAGAGAGTGAGAGACAGGTACCTCGATCTATATACCAAGCAAATGACCCATTGGGATCCCCATATCAAAAAAACTTACCTTATGTGCGGCCAGAATCTGAAAATAATATTTAACACAGCACAGTACTTAAGCAAAATGGTTCAGTTGAGATCTGCATATGTGGGACTGATTGGGGTAGTTTGCAGGGTGACACCGAAATATAATTTTATCATATTTTATCTATATCTTAAATTATTGTATTCTATTCCAATTTCATTTTAGACTATATTTTATTCCAATTTCATTTTAAATCATATTTTATTCCAATTTCATTTTAAATTGTATTTTATCCAATTCCATTTTAAATTGCTTTTATCAAATTTTAGTAATAATTTGTTTCTGGAACTTTGCACTTTGATATGGCCCAAAGGTTAATCAATAAAGACTCATTGTCCTTAATTCCAGATTGCTTCCTTCCTTGATCAGTTTCCATCCATTGTTTCTTGTCTTGCCTTCTGGTGCTTTGGAAAATAAGTTGACCCCTCTTCTTTGTGGCAGCCCCTCAAATACTGGAGTAATGCTATCATGTCACCCCTAGTCCTTCTTTTCTCTAGACTGGCCATACCCATTTCCTGCAACCATTCTTAATATGTTTTTGTCTCCAGGCCTTAATCATCTTAGTTGCTCTTCTTTGCACTTTTTCCAAAGTCTCAACAACTTTTTTGTAATGTGATGACCAAAATTGGATGCAGTATTCCAGGTGTGATCTTACTAAGGATTTATAAAGTGCTACTAATACTTCAAGTGATTTTGATTCTATACCACTCTTTATATAACCAAGGATTGTATTAGCTTTTTTGGCTACTGCTGCACTCTGCTAGCTCATGTTTAAGTGACTGTCCACTAGGACTCCAAGGTCCCTCTCACAGTTACTGTTTTTGAGCCAGGTTTTGCCTAATCTGTACTTATACCTTTGGCTTTTCCTGCCTAGGTGTAAAACCTTGCTTTTAAATCTCTAATGCAGTCTGAACATCTCATCAGGAGGTTTGTAAATTATTTCATTGACATAAGTCACTTCAAGAGTAATGCATGAATTGAGAACAAAATTAAGAAAGTAAAGACTTTTCCATTCCCAGAGTCTTGAATGAAAAAAAAAACATTTCTGAAAATACTGTGGACAGTCAAGAACACAAACAGATCAACCAGATTTCTCCCTCAAGGCACAAATGATCAGGCTGGAATTATCCTACTTAGAGGACACCTAAAAAAAGCATGCCATAATTCTTAAATATCAGGACAGATGTTTTTAAATAATTCTTAAAAGTAGCCTTGTAATTTATTTTCTGGAAATTTCAGTACATTTTCTGACTAAATGTGTGGTGGTACTTTCAGATAGAATAGCAGGCCAAAAAGTAGATTATTTGACACTATCTCAGCTCAAAATACAAACTGAAATAACAAGTAAATGCTAGCCATTTGTTAGATAATCATTTTACCACAGAATGCCACAAAAGATCTGTCTTTATAGAATTTAACTGGAGTTTGTATAGCTTAAAAAATAAGAGATATTGAAAGAAATATTGAAGTTGGTGATTTATTATCAGTTCATAATGATGAAGCAATAAAAATGAGTAAACGTGTTGCACTAGGATATAAAAACAGGTTTTGAATTTCAGGTGTTTGCAGTTCTGATTGCAAGGTTGATAGAAAATGAAATTCAACCATTAACCTATCCTGGAAATTGGTTCTTAAATTGACTCCCAGGAATTGGCTCTCTTCTGATCCTGGGAACAGACTATCAATATTATGTGTCTGCAGTACTGATCTCAAACTTGATAGAAATCCATTTAACCAAATTAAATCTGCTGACCAAATTTAACCCTCAACCAATCCTTGGAATAAAACTTGCTATTCAGATTTTGTTCATGCAACACATCAATTAAAATGCTGGTTCAGTCTTTAATCTTGCCCTAAAGAACCAACACCTGCTTTTTTCCCCCCAGCCAAGATTCCTATATATTATAGCTTTTTCTTCCACTTTTCCATCCATTTTAAAAAATGAAGGTGGGTTTTTCCCCCCATATTTGGCTATGGATTTCCTTCCTCCCGCCTACACTTTCTCTCTTTTTAATCTCTTCTTCTTTTCAGCTAAAACACACTAACAGCTGGCTTTCCTCATTGAAATACACTGAAATACTCAAAAAAATCTACTCAATGTTTGTTTTTATTATGATTACTGTATGTTGGGAATAATGATTGTACAGATTGCAGTGAATGTGCTTTTATACTACTATTACTGTTGTACATATGCTGTTTTTATTTCCATTCTGATACACTCATCTCTCTAGAACATAATATTTTGTTCTTTGTTGAAATCAAAGACATGCCATATCAATCGTTCAAAAGTAGATTCTCAAGAACATCCATGCATGGAAAAATAGCCCAAGGGTCAATACCAGGATTAGTCTTTATACGTTTATGGTTACATGTGGCACTATCATCCACCTTTGCCATAGAGAAACAAAAGAAATAGAGATTTTTAGATATGAGATACCTCATATCTTAGGTATGTTATTATCTTGCCCTTTTTTTTATGATGCCCTTACAACATGGCCCTTTCAGCTGCCTTCAGCTGCAGCTTTTATCCCTACAAGAAAGGGAGAAACCTTTCACTGGTGTTTATTTATTCATAATCCCAGAAAACATAAAACATAACAATTTACTAAAATATATGTTGACCGCAGCAGGAATAAACCTAGCACAACATCAAAAAGAGATTACCTGGCCTCCAATATTAGCCGGGCAACTAAAATCAGAGAACATGCTACAATGGCAAAACTGACTCACAACAGAAATCTAACTAATTAAGCAAGAACAGTTTCCACACAAGTATATCAGTGACAAATACAGTGATAACTGGATTTTTGCTTTTTGAGACTCAGAAACTAACAACAATAATTAATATTAAATGAAATATTTAAATATTTTGGATAAGGATATAAATGGAAAGAGAGGATGCAATTTGTTTTTTAATTTTTTTAGACATGGTTTTCTTTATTAACTTAAATGTAGCAGTCCTTTGATTTCCTTGTTTCTTTTTTCTCATTCCTATTTTCCAATATTTGCCTTTTTAATATATTTTTTAATATTTTAATAATATAGACATAGTATAGAACAGAGGGAGACAAAGTTG
This sequence comes from Thermophis baileyi, assembly GCA_003457575.1. Taxonomy (NCBI): domain Eukaryota; kingdom Metazoa; phylum Chordata; class Lepidosauria; order Squamata; family Dipsadidae; genus Thermophis; species Thermophis baileyi. The sequence continues at coordinate 2,107,031 of QLTV01000601.1, read as the reverse complement.
TTCAAACTATTGGATCTGATTATGAATACTGAATTCTGAGGGAGTGGAACATTTCTCTGGTATGGAGTATTTCCTGCACTACAACTTTGCTTGCTAGAAAAAAAAAATCCCTTAATCAGGTAGGTTAGCAGTGAGCAACTATCACTTGGAGTCTCACACCATCTTCCTCTATTTCATTCGGTCTCAATTTCTGACATCTTTAGCAAGCAAACAGATACCCCTCACCCCCCACCCCCACCCCTGCTAGAATGAGGTCCTGGCTCTGAAAAAAAGGATAGAAAAAGATAAGAAGAAAATAAGAAGCAAGAGAGGACATGAATATCAGAAAGAGAGAAAGGTCACAGATAGTCTCTGGTCTGATTTATGACCACAATGGAGTCCAGAATTTAGATTGTAATTTGTTGTGGTCGTAAGTCAAGTCACCACCTGACTGGACTTGATTTTATGACTGTTTTTACTATGGTTGTAAAGCAAGTCACCATGGTCATTAAGTGAAGCATGTAGTTGTTAAGTGAATGCAGCATATCCAGAGGGTGTTCTTTGCAGTTTTCTATCAGAAAATGGCGCCAAAAAATTGCCACAAATTGAGGACACGTGAGTTTGGAATGCTGCAACAGTTCATAAATGCAAACCGCTTGCCAACTGCACAAAATAAAATCATGTGACTGCAAGGTGTGATAGTCATAGCTTCAAGGACAGGTCATAAGAAGTCTGTCATAACTTTGATTAGTTATTAAACAACCAGTTGTAAGTTAAGGACTACCTGTATCAAACAGAGCTTGCTTTAACCCCATCAAAAAGTGCCTTCTAACAGATCACTGACAAGGCATGTCATCTTATTTTAATGTGACTATAGATCTAGCATCTGTTTCCTGTTCTATGTGTTAGTGTGTTTGCTAGAAGCAAAGCTACACAAAGACCCAGGAAAGGCCAGACTTTTCCCACAATTTTCACTTAAGGAATATCACGTTATACTTTGGACATAACGCCCAAAATTTGTTCACCACTGTTCTGTTCATATTACATGCATAGAATAACTGTCCCAATTAAATTTAAAGTAAAACTCTCTAACCACACAAGAATTACATTGTTCACAGTTTGGGGTATATATAATCAATCTGACTCAGATAGTTTATGTTAAGTATGTGAAAATATCAACTCTTTGACTTTAAAAATGAAGTGAGTCTGAATGGGAGAGAACAAATTCTCATCCATGTAATTCTAGCAAGGACACCTTACAAGCACTTTGTGTTAATTCCCTTGCTACAAATGCTTTTATTTTTTGACTGTTTGCAAACGACTAATCTCAGGCAAGCCTCCTTTATTCAATCAGTTCTGGGAAAACTCTATTTCCGCCCCCCTAAATAGTGCAATATGACTCAAAGTATTACTTCATGTTTTGTCACAGCTGCCCCTGAAGATTTCTTTCTTCTAGTCACTGAATATTGCCAGATTTCAATGTGCACTGAAATTAAAATATACTTTTGTTGAGCTTGATGGGATGGGAGAGACAGAAATGCATAAAAATGCATAAAAATGTGTCTGTGTAATGATACAACCTTTTCTATCCAAATCCCACAATAATAATTAAAATACATAAAATGGCAAAGTATTACTCAAATAGCCTATATCAAAATAAAGCATATGATGATTAAGTGTATCTTTTTAAAATCTTTCTTTTGCTTCTTTCTACCTGTAAAAGGTTTTTAAATTTATTTTAGTAAATGAATAATTTTATTCATTATGAAGAATATTATCTCTAATAGGTAAAATGAGGTAAGATTTCTACCAAGAAAATTAGGAATTCTATCAATCATATGCCAAACAGTATTCTCAGAGGCCTTTGAGATAATAGTTTCATTTCTACCTGGGATATAGTTTTCAGTAAAACCTCAATTGATCTTAGTTATTTGAAATTTATATTTAATGCAGAGAGATTTAAATTTTATGCACAGAGCAGGTGAACGCCCACAGCCACCCACCCAAGCTTTGAGTACAAGTCCCAATCAAGATTGTCTTGCACAGGCACAGACTGTCTCTCTCACACACATAGGAGAGAGGGAGGGAGGGAGGGAGGGAGGGAGGGAGGGAGAGAGAGAGAGAGCGAGAGAGAGAGAGAGAGAGAGGGAGAGAGAGAGAGAGAGAGAGAGAGAGAGAGGATATTGAATTATAGTTCAAATATATCTGGACAACCCTAGGATATCAATAGCATAGCATTCTTTTATAGTACGTATTAATTCATTTTCATCAATAAAAGTAGATTAGTATGTGTGTATCATGCTATTATGTTTTGTTATGAACCATGTTTTTCAGTTGTACTTGACTGATTGTTCAATACAATTATTTTTTCCTTTATTATATAAATTTTATTAGTGATATATAAATGTATGAATCAGAGGTGGGTTCCTGCCGGTTCGGACCGGTTCTTTAGAACTGGTAGCGGAAATTTTTCCCCGCTCGCCGAACCGGCAGCGATGGCCGGCTGGACACGCCCCCAAAGTGGCTCTCTCGGCGGCAGCGCCATCTTGTTTTTTGCTTCTGAGCATGTGCAGAAGCTGGATTTTCAGCACTACGTATGCACCCGAACCGGCAGTGAGGTAAGTCAGAACCCACCCCTGGTATGAATCCATGTTTCACATAACCCTATTCATAAGTTTAATTCTAATTCACATTAATTTCTATCTTAAGAGTTGATATTTGACAATCAACACAAATACCATCAAGTATATATTTAAGTGTGTGTGTGTGTGTGTGTGTGTGTGTGTGTATGTATATATATACAATTCTAAATATATATTCTCTTATGCATGGAGAAATATGTAAGAAAGATCTGCTAAGGGTGGTGAAGAAGATATGAAAGCTATGTAATCACCAATAAACCATTAGTATCAACAAAATAATCAAATATCTGAAGTTCCTTAAAAGTATTGTGTTTTACAGAGTTATTTCCTTCTCCATTCTTTCACTATTAAATTCCTCATTGCTGGTTAAATAAGGAAAGTTTATAAATAAATGTATAGTGTTCACAATGTTTACACTGAATTGTATTGTACTGCACTATGTTTATACGCTATAGATTATAGATTATAGATTAATTATTTGAATTTCTACTCAGGACTGATATCTAACTTAATACTTAAGCATAACATATATGCAAATGATTTATTTCCATCTTAACCCCCTTTCAATATCAACAATGAAGGCCTATTAGTGTAGTTAGCATTATTAAAAAAAATCATTAAATATTTTAGAATTTAGAATACTGGAAAAAATGCAATAAAAAGTAAACAGGATTGAACAAACTACTCAGTTTATTACAGGGCTCAAATATTCCTGTTTTGTGGGCATATACTGGTACTTCATGCAAGAGAGAAAAGGAACTAATAAGTGATTCAGGTTATCAAATCTGCTTATATAGAAAAAAATATGACCCCCAGGTTGCTTATCCCACCACTTTACACAGCAGTAACACTATAGGTGTATAACAATAACAATAGCTATATCTAACAAACGACTTCACTCAGGGTAAAATTTTAAGAACTATTCCATTATTTATTTTCATTTTTTTCCCTTTTACAATGTTTATAAAATGCAAACAAACACAAGGCAAAAGAAAGAAAAAATACCCACACCTTATCCAACCCTTTCCTAACTTTCCCCATGTGCCTGATGTTGAAAATGCTGAAAAATATCATGAAATTATAGGTATGTGCATGGATAAAAGCAAGAGTCTCTAATTGTTTATTGAAGGTCCTCCATCATTTCAAATGGAATGCCCAGTCACCCAGGCAAGATTTTCGGCTTTTATTGCAAAACCCCCAAGGTAATCAATGCCGAATAAAGTTTCAGTATGTTTTCTGTTTCTTTTGCTGGTGTTATTGCTTTTATTAAACAGGATACTGAAATTATGCTATGTTGCACTCTTTATAACTTGTCTAATTTCAAAATGCTTTATTGTATTTCAGTTTTACAAATTGCCTGGAAATTTTAGTTGAACATCATCATATGAAGAAAAAAAAAATAGCTAGGAAAGAAGTTATCAAAAGATCTGTTCCCGGAACTTTTGGTAGCTGGTACAATCTAAACATCAGTAAATTGATAGATTTTTTTTAAAAAAAGATGACAGTCTAAATCAGACTATATGAGCCAAAAACAAAGAGAAGTGAAAGATCTGGATAGAATAGAAAAGGGACATTTCTTGGTCAGATCAATTATTGATCTGGCAAGTCATTTAGACCATCATGTTCTGCTCCCCTTTTCCATGCAGGAATCCATTCTCCACTTGAATTTATTCATAAGACAAAGTGTTCTCTGTGTTGCATGAGATAGGACAAAGAAGCAGCAAAAGAAAACAAATACCCATAGAGTCTTGCAATTATGTCTGGATTCTTTATAGCCAGTGAGTCTATTGAAAAAAAAATGGCAAGGAATTTTAATAGGATTCAAATGAAGAGCTGAAACCTGTGAATAATGACTTCTTGGAGGCACAAGCGAATGCTATTCTTATAAATGATTGTTTTATGTGACCACACAATTTAATCCAAAGAGAATCATAATATACACAATAAAGAAATAACCGAAAAATTACAACAATCAGACACACAGTCAAAGTACAGCAATAGATATATACTACACCTTGCAGGAAAAACTGATCTAATTTGATGGCTTCACTGCCCAAGGAAGCAACCTGAAAGCTAACGATGCTACAGTAGTACAAGTCATATCTTGGAGTGGAGGGCCCCTCACTATGGCAAGCACAAACCTGAAAAGGGGATAAATCTGAAAGAGATTCATAAGGATAAAAATATTTAATTGTTCATGTTCAGAAAGGACATTGAAGAACAAAACCAATAAAAAATTTGCAGAAATGTGTATTCTAAAAAAAGTAATTAAAATCAAACAATACATGTAAATTTATTTTAAACTATATTTAAACTATATTTACCAGGGGTGGGTTCCGACTTACCTCGCTGTCGGTTTGCTCCCTCCCGCGCCGCATGGGCGCGCCTTGCGCACGTGCGCATGCGCAGTAACAAAAAATCCATTTTTTTAAAAAAAAAGCCAAAATAAAAGATGGCGACTGCATGCACAGTGCTAGAAGTTGGCTTCTGCGCATGCTCAGAAGGAAAATAAAAAAAATTCAAAAAAAATTCAAAAAAAATTCAAAAAAATTCAAAAAAAAGATGGCGGCCCCCACGGACCGGCACTGACCGATCCGGTTCGGTGACATCATCGTGACATCACCAGCGGGCCGCTACCGGTTCAGGAGAACTGGTCCAAACCGGGAGGAACCCACCCCTGATATTTACTTAAAGGCTATTCCTTTTCCATGTTTTGATATGAATGTGAAAGCCTGTGCATTAAATAATATCATTTGTATGGTAAAAGTTAAATGACCAAAATAAAGAACAAACATGAGCTTTTGAAAAATAAATCTAAATAAGCTTTCTGAAATAAAGGACTGTCCTTAATAATAAAGGGTGGGTGCTTGCCATAACCATAACAGAGAAGATAAAAGAATTTCTGCATCTTTTTCAAATCTGGGTAGGGGCCTAAAAAAGGTAGAGCTGCTTTCTGAATCGTTGCTTTGATAGATACTTAGGATTCTGTAGTGACAACAGAGATTAGTCACATCTGTGCAACTTGGGTGGAGATATAAAAGTGAGCCTTTTTTAGCAATCCCATTGCAAGAGACCTTTCTGAAGAAATAGAGATTATAAATGTAGTGAGAAACATAAAGCTGAACACCGCTTAGCCTAGGCCAGAGGAAGGTTCTTTGAACACAAGAGTAATTGTTTTTCTCGTGAATAAATCACATAAAGAGAATATTATGTCATAAATAATGTGCCCATTCTTTTAAGTGTTCAGAGAATGAGGAAGTGGTGCATTTGTTCACTGTGCTGAAGGGTGCAATTCCAGGGTGTTAAATGATTTTTATTGCAGCAGGTTCAGGAGGTGAATATTTTGCCTGAAAGATACACTAGCTAAAAGCTGCAGTGAAATCCAGGTTGCTTTTAGAGCATCTGAAATTCTTATTGCAACTTCAATTATATAGAAGTAACAAGCATCGTAATAACATAAAGAAAGCACTTGTTCCCCTTAGGTTTTAAATTTATTCTATAAATTCTCCACAATACGTCATTGATAAATTATCAATTATTTTAATAATTTCTTCCACATGCAGAAATTATGCTACAAGGATAGTATAATAAAAATTAACAAATCATTTACAAAGAGTGAGTGAGTGACATAGATATAGCTAGATAGCTAGATAATATATAGATGATAGATAGAGGGATAGATGATAGATAGGTGATAGATAAATAAATGATAGATAGATAGATAGATAGATAGATAGATAGATAGATAGATAGAGATAGATAGATAGATAGATAGATAGATAGATAGATAGATAGATAGATAGATAGATAGATAGATAGATAGATAGATAGATAGATATAGATAGATAATATATCCATATCCCTAATATACGTGATCTTTTTTATATACCCCGCTGTAGCTGAAAATAAACGACTAACAATAAATTTTAAGTTGCCATTAATGGGTACCTTTAGCCCTCCCAGGTAAACCAGACAGGACACATGACTAGATGAACTCATATTTTATTTTTGAGGGCTTTTTAGCAGTGTTCAAGGTTATGCAAGTAAGAAGCACATCTCCTGTTAGCCAGGCTAACTGCATTAAAATTTATTTGGGATAATTTTGCTCAAATATTTCTACATTATTATTTATTAAGTGTTGGGGATTCTTTCAGGCTCCAGCAAGTTGGATTTGAATTCCAATAGCAACCCTATGACTTTCTACCATATAAAACTACTGCTTTAGAATTACTTGTCCATATTGTATATAATAAATGTATACACATTTTCTCTATAGAGCCGAGGTGGCGCAGTGGTTAGAGTGCAGTACTGCAGGCTACTTCAGCTGACTGTTCAGCAGTTCAGCGGTTCAAATCTCACCGGCTCAAGGTTGACTCAGCCTTCCATCCTTCCGAGGTGGGTAAAATGAGGACCCAGATTGTTGGGGGCAATATGCTAACTCTGTAAACCGCTTAGAGAGTGCTGTAAAGCACTGTAAAGCGGTATATAAGTCTAAGTGCTATTGCTATTGCTATTAATATCAGCATGTAAGACTGATGCAGTAAAACCTGTGATCCCTTAAAGGCAGACAAATTTATTAGACCATAAGTTTTCACAGATGAGAATCCATTGACACTATAATTATTTATGAGTGTGGGAGGTCTCATTGAATCATCCTAAATTACCAGACCTTCATTCATTTCAATAAAGGGATTCCATCTGCATGGGAGTATCAGTCCTCGCTACTAAAATGCATATCTCTAGCTCCAGCCACGGATATTGGTTAATATGTATATTCTTAATCCCAGGATCAATTGCTGAAGGTGACATTTATCACAACTAGGGAACAAACATGGATTGTAGATGCGGTATCTGCCATTTGCAGAGTCAGATGCACCTATGTATCTGTCTCAAGAAGTTTTTGAGATCTGAGTCCACAATATTCAACATTCTCCACCATAATTGTAAATTGTGAGGAGTAGGAACAATTTCTCCACATTTTACTGAGAAAGAATAATTTTTTCAACAATTTTCTCAAGAGCAAGAATCCCAATAGCTTGATAATAGCAGTCTTAGTGGCGGGGAAAAGCCCATGAGAAGAATCATTTCTCATAAGTTTCAATCTTTCCTTGAAATTCAATTGAAGAGTAGTCACCAGAGATATTATAGGTCCTGAAGAAATGTTTGTACACTTGATATATGCCCCTTGGCTACTTCCCAAATCATTAAGTGCAAGGATACCATATTCCATCTATGAATACTTGTCTGAAAGACTTTGAAATAATTTCTGAAGCAAATTCTTTAGCATCTAATTGAACAAAAATAGATTTTAAAATATCAGAAGTGCTCCAGTTAACAATAATAATTAAGAAACCAATGCCAAACAACAAAGAAGTAAATGCCACAATTCTAAGTAGAAAGGCAATTCTAGGTTTGATGGAGGATTGGGCAATTTGGTGTTCAGTATCCAGCTTACTCCATTGTCTTTCTAGTTGGATTCATCATTTTAACCCACAGCAGTTTATCATAAAGGCACACTTCACTTCTAGATGCAATTGATGAAACTGCCTCAATATAACTGTCTTTGGGCTTAGAACAATAGAGAATTGTTATGGTAGCATTAGAAATGGTCCATTGGGTTGTGCTAATGGCAGGAGAGAAGGGACTGGAGTGGTTTTGGATTACTGAAACTATTTTTTTTATGTTCCCTTATTCCCCCCATCAAAAAAAAAAATCAAAGGCCTTATGAGCAAAGTGAGCAATTGGAATTCTCATAAATACTGCACACTTCTTAGCAATTGGACCTATGGCTAGAAAGCTATTTCAATTTTTAGAATATTTGGCAAAAACCACTGTTTTGACTCTCCTCAACACATTCTGTGATGTATGTCAAGATAGTAGAAATGTTAATATATAGCAATAGCAATAGCACTTAGACTTATATACCGCTTTACAGTGCTTTACAGCACTCTCTAAGCGGTTCACAGAGTCAGCATATTGCCCCCAACAATCTGGGTCCTCATTTTACCCACCTCGGAAGGATGGAAGGCTGAGTCAACCTTGAGCCGGTGAGATTTGAACCGCTGAACTGCTGAACAGTCAGCTGAAGTAGCCTGCAGTACTGCACTCTAACCACTGCGCCACCTCGGCTCTTATCAAAGGAGCTTCAAAACATACAGTATTTTTCAGTATTTTGTATATTTCTATGTCCATCCCAGACTACTAGATTTGTTTTCTGTCACTGAATCAAAGGATGTCATTCTAAATTTTGTGTGTTCTTTGGTGAAAACAGGGGTGGGTTCCTCCCGGTTCGGACCGGTTCGCCCGACCCGGTAGCAGCCTGCTGGTGATGTCACAATGATGTCACCGAACCGGATTGGTCGGTGCCGGTCCGTGGGCACCATCTTTTTTAAAAAAATTTTTTAATTTTTTTAATTTTTTTTTTAATTCCCCCACCCCCTTCTGAGCATGTACAGAAGCCAAGTTCTGACACTGTGCATGCGGTCGCCATCTTTTTTTTTGGCTTTGTTTTTTTTGGATTTTTTTTGTTACTGCGCATGCGCGCGCACCCACGAGGCGCGCCCAGGCGGCGTGGGAGGGAGCGAAGAGGCAGCGAGGTAAGTTGGAACCCACCCCTGCCCTTGATCATCTTTGTTGCTCTTCTCTGTACTCTTTCTTGGGTCTTCACATCTTTTTTTATATTATGGCGACCAGAAAATATCCCTGTCCCTTAGCTCTCTGATCTCTTTATATGTTCACATTTCAAAACATGGGCAGACGTTGCATCGGGTGTTTGGCACGAAGATAAACATTGCCCTGAATCATTTGTGCTGGAAAACACAAACCCCCCCCCACCCCATCCCTTTATCCACTGGAGTTGTCCTTCTGCTTTCCCCAGTTGCTTCCCTGATTCCTGCACTACAAAAAATCATTGAAAAATCAGAACAGTTGGCCCTTTTTGCAGGAGGCTCTCCTAACAAGAAAGGAAGGGAAGGGACTGGCGAGAAGAAATACATCGAATCAGTATG
>QLTV01000601.1:2079537-2094837 GCA_003457575.1 Thermophis baileyi | reverse complement strand
TCCGAATGCAGTAAATGAAGTTGAATGTGTAGTTTTAGAAGAGCTGTGTGTGTGTGTGTGTGTACATACACATACAGTATATATAGTAGATAATGTGTAATATGTATGTACACATATGGCATATATACATAGGATTAAATAGTATATTTTGGATGTTCATTAGTAGTAAATAGATAGTGAAATTGTATCTCGTTGAGGCCTTTGAGTCGAGGAGAGGCCAGGCACCCTAACCCTAACGTGAGTGACGTCAAGTTGGCCATGCCCACCCAGTCACATGACCACCCAGTCACATGACCACCAAGCCACTCCCACCCAGTCACATGATTGCCAAGCCACTCCCACCCGGTCACATGACCATCAAGCCACTCCCACCTGGTCACATGACTGCCAAGCCACTCCCACCCGGTCACATGCCCGTCAAGCCACTCCCACCTGGTCACATGACCATCAAGCCACTCCCACAAAATTAAGACACGCCCACAAAATTAAGCCACGCCCACAGAGTGGTAGTAAAAAAAATTGGAACCCACCCCTGGGTGAAAAGTATTGGTCCAATAAAGACAAAGAACCTTGGACATTAAATCCTTCCCCACATCAAGCCAAAGATACAATATTGGTTCTCCTCAAGGAAATGTATCTTCAAATCTCAGTTAGAAGTTCCATAGCCAGAAGAAACCTATGGCATATGCAGAAAGACTTCTCAGAGCATTTCTAATTGAGGAACAAGTCAAAGCAAAGTAATGTGATAACAAAAGTAATTAAATGAAAGTGGGGGTAGAGAAAGGTACATAAGGGTATGTTTGAAGGGGTGATTCTTGAACTATTTTTGAAGCAGAAACCTCTTTGAAGATTTGTATAGCCCTAATATTTGTTATGAATGAAGCTGGATATATGTGTTCCAGGATAATGTTGCAGGATCCAATCTGGGTTGGTCACTGGGATCAGAGGTTTTGTCTTCCGAGCTTTTGGACTCGTGTGGAGTCCATCTTCAGGGAAAGTCTGCTCTGCTACAGAGAAGTTCTCTGAAGATGGGCTCCAGCATGAGTCTCAAAGCTTGTAAGACAAAACCTCTGGTCCCGGTGACTGACCCAGATTGGATCCTAATATTTGTTAAATGTGTGGATTTCCTAAGATGTACAAATGAATACCTACATATTAAAAAATAAAGCTTGCTTCCTCTCATATACATATAGGATCCATGTATGCAGAGTAGGGTAGAGTTTAGCAAAGCCCCAGAAATCTGGATGAGTATTTCACCTAACTGACTTACTCCAACAAATAGATTTTGTGATTACAGCATGATGGATGAGGAGAGCACAACATACTGCAGACTCAGTGGCTCTACTGTCAAACCAGACTAACAGAAGGGACACTGGTGTTTCATGAAGAGTAGAGTGATTATAAGTGTATAACTCAGGGGTGAAATCCAGCAGGTTCTGACAGGTTCTGGAGAACCAGTAGCGGAAATTTTGAATATTTCAGATAACCTGCAAATACCACCTCTGGCTGGCCTCAGAATGGGGTGGGAATGGAGATTTTGCAATATCCTTCCCTTGAAGTGGGGAGGGAATGGCGATTTTGCAGTATCCTTCCCCTGCCACGCCCACCAAGCCACGCCCACAGAACCGGTAGGTAAAAAAAATGGATTTCACCATTGGTATAACTCATTATTAGTTCAAAAGTAAACCAAATTTTAATTTTGCAAGGAAACAAAGACACAGTTGTCATCAACTGTGCTGCTTATGGCACTCATTTTAGATTAAGCCATGGCTGAAAGATAGAATTCCAATTGTTGGAGGAAATATTCCTCCTTTGGGGTACCAAAGTTCCAATCCAATTTAAAAATATTCCATTTCATTTCAAATAAGCAAACAGCAAGGAACTTGAATAATCTTCCTGTTAAAGGTCACCAAGTTCTCTCTATTGTCTATAAATTTGGAACTTCCTTGGAATACACATGTAGTTCTGTATTTAAAAAAATATTGAGAGAAATGCCTTTCAGGCTCAGAAATGGTAATAGTCATTGTCTGGGTTTATACAACACTCTAAATCTGGGATAATAAAAAAAGTTATTGTGTTCATATGTCATGCTTGCCCACCAAAATAAACCACGTTATTACCTAATGTGATGGCCTACTTCACTCAGCATGTTAAGGTAATGGCTGAATTTCTACAACAGGCTAGCTCAGGGGTCGGCAACCTTAAACACTCAAAGAGCCATTTGGACCCGTTTCCCACAGAAAAGAAAACACCGGGAGCCACAAAAACATTTTGACATCTAAAATGAAGATAACACTGCTTATATCGTTTTTTACCTTTATGCTATCTATAAAAAACTATAGTGTGTTGCATTTATGTAGTCAATGAACTGCTACAGAGAAAACAAATTTTTATTTGTGCATGCAACAAAAACATTTTGAACTCTGAAAAAAAAAATGATGGGTCGAAAAGCTCAATAAATTGCATGCCAGCCGGTGTAGTACATTGGCGGTTGTGACGCATGTTTTGAGCGACAGGGAGCCGCAGCAGAGGGATGAAAGAGCCACAGTCTCCAGAGCCACAGGTTGCAGACCCCTGGGCTAGCTCCTTCCACTTTATTCCAGGAAAATAGCCATTCAAAATGCATTGAAACATCCAGTAATCTTTAGCCTCCAGTGGTTATTTATGGTTAACTCAGACATGATTTATGGTCTAAAATAATTTAATAATGTAACTTTTGCAAAGTAGCAAATAACAATAGGAACAAAGAACAATACCAGAATTGTTCTGAGTTAGACAACAGCTTTTAATAACCTTCTTAAAGGAGCATTTATTGGATTGCTCCAAGTTCTTTGATTTAATGTTTGTTTATTTCAGCAGTTACAATGGATTTATAAGTCTTGCAAAACTTAATTGCTATCTGCAGCTAAAAGAAAAAGACTGAACCCTTGGTATCAGGTTGAAATTGCAAACTCTTTTTGCATGTAGAAATGCTGACATAGACTAAATGATAGTGATATGGAAGACCTTGCTATAATTACTAGTATTACTAGTATTCTAGTAATTAGGCCCAGGTATTATTATGAAATAATTTTATTACTATCTTTCAAACAGCAAAAACAGTAGAGACTCTTTGATACCCTGAGACTAACACAACAAATTTGGACAGATATTATCTATTGATCTGGTATTGTTACAATTTGCATTTTGAGTTTCAAGGGTTATAGGAAATCAAAATAAATGATGTAAGTACAATATCAACATTCATTCAAGGATGGAAAGAATTGGAAAAGATGACCATAATTTATTTGCTGTATCTTCAATCTACTGGAACCTATACCTTTGAAAACATTAGACAGTCTGCAGACTCTATATTTCAAGGTAGGATCTGGAAGCTGGTGTGTGTGTGTGTGTGTGTGTGTGTGTGCGCGCGCGCGCGCATGCCCGTGTGTGTGTGTGTGTGTGTGTGTGTGTGTGTGTACAAAGAACTTAGTTCCCCTCTTTCACTCCAGCATCTTAACTACTTAGGCCAAACTGAGTCTTAACTGTGTGAACATAGCCAGTATCTGTATAGTTATGTCTCATTGCAGTCTTCCCTCAACCTGGAGATGGCTTATTGGCCTGCTCTAAAATGCCAAGTAACTGCATCTGGCATGGCTAATAAGACGATAGTGAGAAAGTTTTATTGCTGTCGTTTCTCACTTTTATTTTTTTCATCCAATTAAAACTTGCAACATTTGAAATATTTAGATAAGACAACACTGTATGTCTTGTTACTATCAAGTCATTCTCGATTCAATCAGATAGTAATTCCATGGGGTTTTTTTCAACTACAGTCATAGAACATACCTTTGACTGTTATTTTTTCATTGTTACATTGTCTAAATGTTTCTGCTGTAATTTGTTTCAGATTTGGTGGTTAAGACAAAGAATATAATAATATTATATTAATTAGCTAAAATTATCTTCCTCAAATATTTGTAATAATCCCAATTTCTCCTAATTTTGTAACATGTTCTACTTTTATGTTTAATTGTATAACTTATGTCCTGGAAGATTTTCTGCCAGAATGAAGCAACTTTTTTCACAGGTTCACCATAAAAAGCATTATATCCTTCCATTTACATTCCCTCTAAAACTTGAATAATTCATAGATATATGGATTATTCATATTGGAGTTAAATGTTATCAATGTATTACATTCAATTGCAATTTTTTGGTAGGAAGGTCAATAAATATCCCACTGATTTCTATAGATTTCTCCATGATTCCAACTCTATATTCCAAACTTCTCATAAGTTTGTTTGCCCTAGTGCTCAAAATTCTCCCTTTATTCCATCTATCTATCTTAGTATTCCAAATGTTAAGATAGATGATACATAGACAGACAGATCACTCTTGATTTAATTTCCGAAGGCTCAGAAATACTTAACAAAATCTGTCTTAAGAAAATGTTCTTAAGTATCTTAAGAAAAGTGGAAGTACTTCAACAATACTGCAATTAATACAGGAAGAAAAATTAGTGGGATAATTCAGGGAGATTCCTTTTCAAAAACAATTAAACTAAATGTCCAATTTATAATCACAATTATAACTTTGCAAGTAAATGTCCATCTAATTTAGCTATTCTACTTGCTTGAGCAAAAACTTGGAGATTAAAAAAGATGTGTAAAAAGAGGGAATATCATTGACTGCTGTTTGGAATATTCTTGAAGGAAAAAAAAGATGATAGCCTTTACATATTTATGGCCACCTAAACTGGTCCATTGGTGGACATAAATTGAGAGTTGGGATATGGCCAAAGAAGCTTAATTTATAATGTACCGTAAGTGACCTTGCTATCCAATTAGAACATTATTTACAGGCTGCTTCTATCTCATTAATGATTCTTGATTTTCATTATGAAAGACCTGAGTCAGGATATTTCTCCTTTATAGACTTCTAGGGGAGTGTTCTGATCCCATATATTTTAGCCATCACTATTGAACTTGTTCAGAATATAATATTTATGTCATCTGAAAGTGGGCAGTATACTTTCTGGAAGAAAGATTATTACTTTTCTTTGTTGCATGGAAGTTAACTATACTCTTTTAATGCAATTTCTAAATAACCTGCCTTCATAACAATGGATCAAAAGGGTTTATAATGGTTGGCTCATGCAGAACTTAAAGGAAAAATGAGCAAACTTTGATGCCTAGGAGCTAGTCTTAATATTCCAGTGGCTCATGGACAATGGTCATCTGGTATCATAATGCTTACTGGACAATGCAGATTTCCCCCCCTATTTTTCCCATATTTGGGGAATTCATAGTGCTTGGGGCAATAGGTCAGTATTAATTAAGTTTAATTTGGGATTAAATCAATATCTGTGTTTCATTGCCATTTTAAGTATTAGCAGTACCTGTTTACATATGTAAGGGCGAAACACCAACCCTTGTACTTGGACGGGCAACCCGTTTTCTTATTTCTATAAGTTACCTATGGATGATTCACCTTTTTGAAGTTCCAATAATTGAGAACATGTTTTTTTAATGATCTGTTGCCCTGACCTTTTCAAGAGAGAGATTTATTGGCAAGATCCACAGAGGCCTTAAAAAGAAGATTAAATAGCTCACAACTGATATTAACTAGGAATCAGAGTTAATAAGAATGAAAATGTAGTACATATGGCTTTGAAAATTCTAAGTGAAGTCTCTGTGTTCAACATGCTACAGATGACTGAACTGCCTGTACAATATGAAGTGAAAGACAAATAAATTCAGTCACGGCATGGAAAAAGCACTTCTGCAGCTGCAGAATAATAAATGTGTCAAGTCCCTACAGATCAGATTGGTAAAGGTGAGCACTCCCTCCTCCGCACAGAAAAAGAGATAGATTGGCATCCTAGCAAAACAAACTTTCAGAAAGCTTTATAATTGGTAAGCTTTTCCCCATATTGTTGTGCTGTGGCTGTCTTGCTGCAAGAGGTTTAGAAAAGAAACAGCTGCTTGCTGAAAGCTGAGAGAAGCATCAAAACTGAGCTCCTTATTTATCAAATTTATATAGCTGCCCATCTCACATGAAGTGACTCTGCAAGGGATGAAAGAAGCTTCTTTCTCTGCTGTTCAAGGACTGTAATTGTCACTCAGGCCTTTCCGAGAACTCATAGAAGAAATTAATCAGGAAGTACAGATAGTATGACAGATATTGCAGAATGCTAGGCACCAGTGGTGGATTGCTGCCAGTTTGGACCGGTTCTCCCGTACTGGTAGCGCAAATTTGCATCCGCTTGCTCAACCGGCAGCGATGGCCAGCTGTGCATGCCCCCGAACCATTTCTCTGGTTGCCGCGGCTGGAAAAGAACCCTCTGCGCATGCGCAGAGTGTCATTTCCGCATCGTGATGTAGGTGTGCATGCTTGCTTTGCTCGCGCGCGCGCGCGCAAAACACGCACTTCCGTCGCGATGCGAACTGGTAGGGAAGGTAAGTAGAACCCACCCCTGCTAGGCACAATCTCAGACCTACTGTAACTCCCAAGGTTCAAAGTGATCTTCAAAATCCAAAACCACTTTCAATTCAGAGTTTGGAATTCCATTATCTCCCTCCCCCTCCCAGTTAAATATCTAATCTATCAAATAATACTTTTTGATATCTCTCTTTGATACATCTTCTTACTGATTTTTTAAAAAAAAATCAGGCCATTAAATCCAATTTTTATAATCAAGCATTCCCTCCTCCTCCTTCTTTCTACCATCAAGCTGCCCATTCCTGTGTTCAGACAAAGAGCTCAAATAAGACAACTCAGACTGTGGTGAACGTCAGTCCTGCAGAGGAATGGCAGCATTGGAAAAGAAGTTACTGATGAGTAGAACTTTACATAGCACAGATCAATTTGGCAAACCCAAATGAAGAAGTAGAGATCAAGGGCATATTGTCGGGATTGGAAAGAAATTGAAGGCTTCAGGAGAGATGTCATAGAATGTATCACTGAACATTTATAAATTCTTGGCAGGCTTCATAATATTGGGATTTTGATATTCTCCATGTGAAATTTTGTAAAAGTAAATAATCACAAAATACAACAAGCCCTTTCAAACTGCTTTGAAGAATTTCCCTCCACGTGCATTATTTACCAGTTTTCATAAATTATGGCTCCTACAGTTTAATCCTCAGCAGGAATTCAGGTCCCATAAAACCAGATATTTACAGAACATTTAGCATTTTATTTCTCTGACTGCCCTATCGCTGTGCAGTTAAATATTGAAATAATTGTCCAATGAAATAAGTATTTATTGATGGGTGTTGTGTTGTGTTTACATTGTTCCTTACTCCAAGACAGGGAACAGAGATTTGTTTATGTCATTTGCTGCACTGTCATCTAAATTGTCATCCAGTCACTTGCTCTGAGCATCTCCTGAACTGACTGATTTACTGTATTTAGTGGAAAACATGAATTCTTTTCTTATATGTCCACTTCATTCCCAACAACATTGATCAATGTTTTTTCCTTTGTACTGTCTTCCACAAATGTATTGATCTGAAACATGCAGCCTGTTATCACTGCAAATATTATGAAGCTGTATTGCAAAATAACAAGCACATTTTAAAAAAGAGGTTAAAGAAACAAAATTTGAAAACTTTTTCATTTATTATAATGAAAAGTAGCACATTTGTCCTCTCAAAATATTCCAGATGGTATAGACTCCGCATTTAATCTCTTTCTACTAAAAATAAAAAAGTCACAGTTGGTAGTTTTCCTGTCTTAGTGGGATTTCCCCCATACCCCAAAACTTGTTTTAGATTTTGGGACCAAGCTTTCAGGTATGCTTAAAAAGCAAACTGGTTAAAACATGAATGGAAAATATCCCGGAAATGTAAGATAACTTTAAAAAAATGGAATAAGAAAATGATAAATGACATTTGTACTATTGCCAAAAAATGACATCGATGGATCCATGAAGTCACCAGAATTAAGTTTAACTTCAAGCAACTTCACTTTATTTGGGACTCCAAGAAGACTGGGCAGTCTTACCATTTCAATTTCAACCTTGAATTTGAATTTTAAAAAAAATACATGCGTACAAAAATGTGTACATAAAGAAAAAAATGTCCTCTCAAAGTATAATTAGGGAAAATTGCATACAAGAAGGTATACATCATGGCAACTTTCTCATGTGAAATATATCTGTTATATCTATATTTATGTAGTTGTGTCTGTGTGTAAATGTATATACTGTATATACAGGTATAGGTAGACAGACAGACAGACAGACAGACAGACACACACACACACACACACACACACACACACACGGGGATTCCACAGATACTAACTTGGAGTGTCACAGAAGTATGGCTAACCCTTGTTTTCTGGAATATTTCTTGCAAGCAATCATACAAATGCTCAGACAGCCTATAGCTCCATCCCGCGACACACACTTTCAAAAGGGTGGTTGTGGAAACAGAATTGAATGTCCTTATGTCTGAGAGAATGCAAACATTCCTAGGGGAATTGTTTTAGGCTGGTCTAGATTGTCCAAATTTTTCTCCAAATTTTTGATATAACTTGTAACTCAAAATATTCCAGACTAAAATCCATAAAGGACACATTTTGAAAAGACCAAAATAATATCCTGATAGGAGGATTTTTAAATTTATGCAATGAAATGAAATGGAACATATATATAATTTAATATAGATGATGTAAGCTGACATCAGTGTACTGTTTTCTCATCAGTGTAACTATTTATTCCCTTGTCATTTTGTCCTAAATGTTGTCTGCAATCACAGTAATGCAATACTTTGAAACAAATGAAATATGCATCTCTAACAGCATAATAAATACTTAGACTGTCAAAATAGTCCAGTATTTATTTGTTTGTTCATTTTCAGCAAGGAAAGTACAATGATTATTGTTTATCAATCAAAGGGGCATTTCTGTACAATGAACAAATTCATATATATTAGACCAAATATAGGTGTACTGATATAAAAGGAGAAAAATAGAGATTAAACGTGTAATTGAGATAGAACATTTCTGTTTATAGGTGAGCAAAAAGTCAAAAGTAAGCTAGAAAACTTTTTAAAACTTCATATACTAAATGCTACATTTCTGATAGTAGGAGAAAGGCTCAGATTGGCACATGTGAAATCAATCTAAAAACTTCTTGCTATTTTGCAGAAACAGCTCTGTATCTACAACTATTGAAAACTTTCATTATACATGTAAGGGCCTTCCATTTCTTTTTTTTTCTCCCCATTTCTGTGACTGATACAGCAACTTGTTTGAATCTGATTGAATCTGACTGAAACAGTTGAAGTCATCTTGCAACGTTATTTGTATTTTATGAATTATCTCAGCAGCTCAGCTTGTGCTTTTTTTTTTCTCATTTCAGTAGGTAGTGAAGGAGGCAGACTTCCAAGTTTAATGGATAGAGATGACATAACTGATATTTTTCTGTGAAACATTCAGATTCTCATGCAAGTCTTTTAAAAGTTTTATAAGGAAAGTTGCTACAATGCAAAAGAAATGAATGCTTCCAGAAAAGGAAAAGAATGTCTCAAGAGGCAGCCAGCAAGAGAATTAAACCCCAACAAACTTACTGACATATGGAGCAGTACAGTGGTGGGATCCTGCCGGTTTAACAACCGGTCTGGTGATTGTGCGCTTCGTGCGTGCATGCACATGCACCTGATGCGTGCTTTGCGCGCGTGCGAACTTACCTTCTGCGTTACTGCTGGGGAGAAACACAGCTGAGGCGCGGCAATCCGCTCTTCCGCACAAATCAGCTGAGAAGATATAGGTCAGTAAAGCGTGTGGGCGGGCAGGCCCACCTGATCGTCGGAGCGAACTGGTTCGCTCCCAGCTGATCGTTGGAGCATCCGGTTTGCCCGAACCGGTCCGAACCAGTAGAATCCCACCACTGGTACAGTATTAATAATATGTAGTTTCCAAGAGTATCTAATCTAATCCTTTTTTCTTCCTTCCCCAAAAATTAACTAATATGAATTGTGAGTGGCTTCTATAGGCAGACAGTTAGATTGTTAATACCAGTGAACTGAAGGATTTCATGCAAAGTTTATTTGCCTGACAGCATGTTCCTGCACATAAGTCAAGTATGGATGTTGACCTAATGTCTGGCTTTATTGTATTTTCAAGGCCTGCTGTTCAGTATGACCTGGCTCCTTACTTAAAATGCCCCCCAGAGTTTTGCCAGATGCATTCAGGGTTTTTACTTTCCTTTCAATTATTGTAAATTGCAAATGTGGAATGTTCCCTGAACATCTAATCTCAATATAGTCAGGAAATCCAACTAGCATTTAAGCACAAGTTTAAAAATAAGTTTCTTTTTATATAAGTAACAGTATAGCCAAACTTCTCTCATTGTAATTGATTAATTAAGTAGGGTGATTTTAAGCCTTGGCAAACCGTATCTGGGCTGCGGGACTCTGGTCATAGTAACCCAAGTTAAATTTTTTGGTTTATCTTGGCTGCCATCTACAGGTTGGCTGGATTTTTGTAACCCATTTAAAATTGTGGATCATGCAGATGAGACATGGAAGACATACTATAAAGAACAAACGGATGAAATAGATTTCCTCTCAATTGCTTTCAGTTTTCACAAAGTAATATTCATTGTTCACCTTGGAAGATTAATTGGCTATTAATAGACTATTCTATTGTAATGAATGACTTGTCAAGTGGTACAATCCACTACCAGAGGATTTTCAAATCCTTGATTATGTAATGGAATAACTTTAGGCTTCTGTCTCATATTCTACAGGTAACCAGTGTGCTTCTGAAATAATTTTATTAGTAATGACTTTGACATTTCTTTGCCATACTTTCATTGTATCCATCACATGTGAGTTTTACAGGAAAGAGGAGAACCTAAGATTCATGTTTTCAATTCAGTTGCTTATTCTTCTTATTGACAAATCAATACCATTTTGACAAATCAAACTATTTATGGTTAGTGTGTTTTATATGTACATTTATCTACTGTTTAAGATTCATATACCGGTACTATGTATTATTACGCAAGAAAGTGCTAGGTTGGTTGATTTGAGGGAAGTCCTAAAAAGCAAAAGGCTTCCTTTCTATTTTTAAATAAAGGCTAGTAAAAATGAATGCTAAAAGGATCTCAAATGTTAGAATTATTTTTTTACAAAAGTCCAGCAAAAGCACAAAACAAACCAGAGACACTTATATGCTTAAAAGGTGTAGCTCTCTACAATTGTTCAGCTACAATTGCACTATGAATCTACCTGGAAAGAGACCATGCCTCCCACATTGTTCCAGTATATAAAGAAGAACCTGTGGTTTGTTTACCAAAGTCTAAGTAAACCAAATCCACAGCATTACCTTGGTCTACTAATCTGGTCAACCTATTAAAGAAAGCAATAAGCAATAATGTCTGGCACAAACTGTTGTTAGAAATCCATGCAGGGTTTTGGTAACCACACTGTCAATTTCTAACTACCTGTGAGCCTATCTATTCTAGGATTTTCCCACATCAAGGTAAACATAAGGTTAAGGTTAGGTTTAATTCTAATTTTAAATTAGAATTCAAGGCATTTAAATGCAATCTTATGCAGGGGCATATAATTAGTAGGTCTCTCAACACTGGATTTCTAATTCAACAGCACATCTAAGATCAGTGTTTTAGTTCCTCATTCTCATAGTTTGAAAAGGGTACTGTCCTTAAAATGCCCTGTAAATCATAAATGAATGAAAAAAAGTCTCATTAATTTACCAAGTATGAATCTTAAACTACTATCTCAAGGATACATATTTGAAAGGTATTAAGATAGCATGGTGGTGCTCCTAGATCAGTCTCTTCCATGGAAGAGGGTTGCCATCCAAACAATGAATGCTGGTTGACACCCTTCAAATAAGATGTTCCATGCAGAAAAGATGAATATTAGATCAAAAGTTACTCTTTTTATTCAGAAGGTTTCAGTTGTGGTCAGTTCTTACACATTCTTAGGATGACATAACTTACTTTGTTCTTCTCCATTTTTCACATAAGGGGAAGAATCATCATTTACAAATCAATTTTCATTGTATATGTAGAACTAGGTAAAAGAGTTAGTGGATCAGATGTAAAGGACAGCCTAGTTGAATAAATCAGGGAAACTATAATGAAATGACTTCCTACAGTAGAATAGAATTCTTTATTCTTTATTGGCCAAGTGTGTAGAGATAAAACTGGAGCAATATATAGAGTAGGACAGTAGGAGAATCCCAGTTTAAGTGAAATAGGATTTTGTGTTTTATAGATTTCCTGTCCAGTTATTGATTGATTGCAAACACCGCTGAAACATCTGCCAGACTTAATAGATGCAAAGTGACATAACAAAGAGGCTCGATTTGAACTTTTTCGCCTGCACTAGAACTCCTAGCTACACTTGGTTCTAATTGAGACTGCCTTTTCTGAACAGTTTGCTCCACATTCTTAAATTCCTGAAATATTCTTTTGTGTATGTGTATATGTACTGTATATGTGTATGCACCTTCAGCTCAGTGTTGATTTCTGTTGACTGCCTGAACAAATCTCTGAAGATTTCTTGGGAAGATTTCAGAAGTGATTTGCCATTGCGTCCTTCCTAGGGCAAGACTGAATTTGACTGGCCCAAGGTCACCCAGCTGGCTTCGTGCCTAAGGTCGGGTTAGAACTCATGGCCTCCCAGTTTCTAACCTGATGTCTTAACCACCACACCAAGCTTGTTCTCTCAAAATTCTTATTGGTCCCATTATGGATACTTTTTTTTCCTAAGCATCCTCTTTGGTATATAATAATTTATAATTGGAATTGCAAAGTGCAGCCTGCTTATTTCAAAAGATATCTTTTTGCCAGACCTTTAGAGCTTAATGTTGTTTGTGTAGCTCACCTTATAGTTTTAACTAGGATTTGATCACTATCTTGTTTTATTATATTTTTAAAACTACTCCAAGGCATGTGTGAGTGGTAGCAAATTTACTTACCAAATAAATAAGGAAATGAAATCAAACCACATGAAGTTCCCCCAAATTATCCCAGGAAATAGGATATAATTTAATTTATTAAGACTTCTTTTGCTTGCTGCTATGAAATACAACAATGGTCTCTTATCTAAGCAACTTTAGAAGGATCTGTGGAAGTTAAGGCTGTCAGCAGATGTTAGTCATGGTTTAGTGGAATCTCTAGATTCAGAGGCAATCTACCACCAAATATCAAAGACAAGAAAAACATTTATTATTTGATGTTCTGCTCTGTGATTTTTTAGAAGCTTTAACGAACTGCTGGATTCAATTAGGTCTAATCCAATGAGACTCTTCTAATGTTCTTTTTATCCTGTGACTCAGCAATTCTGTCTGCAGGAAGAATATAAAAATTTGCAAACATATTGGCAATTTAATCCATATCTCACCAGAGTAAATAAGTTTTTCAATGATAGATAGTACATATTATAATAGGCAGAAAGTTGAGTAGAAAATATATTTTACTAATAGAAAATTATAGAAATTAGCTAATTCATACAAAGCAGCAGAATATGTAACACTTTCCACTGTTGTTCTTCAGATTTCAGCATATCTTTGAATAGCTTGATTCTAATACAATTCCATTAGTGAGATTGTGTTACTGAGCATAGTGAATTTAGAAGAAGCTATCAATATTGCTCATCTCTCTTGCACTTTTTTTAAAAAAAGAATTGAATACAATATCCTGTTTCTATAATTGCATCACGGGTGGGTTCCAACTTACCTCGCTGCCGGTTCACTCCCTCCCGCGCCGCGTGGGCGTGCCTCGTGGGTGCGTGCGCACTTCGCATATGTGCACATGCGCAGTAAAAAAAAACAAAGCCAAAAAAAAGATGGCAACTGCATGCACAGTGCCGGAAGTCAGCTTCTGCGCATGCTCAGAAGGAAAATAAATAAATAAATAAAAAATTCAAAAAGAAAATTTAAATTTTTTTAAAAAAAAATTTTTTTTAAAAATATGGTGGGCCCCATGGACCGGCACCGACAGACCTGGTTCGGTGACATCATCGTGACATCACCAGCGGGCCGCTACCAGTTCAGGAGAACCGGTCCGAACCCACCCCTGAATTGCATATATAATCTTGGTTGAAAACTTATATCTATGTTCTTTCTTTATCTTTTGCTACTGTTCCATGTTCCTCTTTTCATTCAGGAAGTCAGAACTTGTTGAAGATTAGAGCACTGCACTCTTCAAATGTGATTTGGAAAAAAAAAATTCAGCCCTCACACAAAACAGCACCTCTCTGCTGTTCCTTAAAGCAGCCTATTTTCTTCAGGCTTGCAGACAAATCCTGCTCCTTAAAAAAAAAAAAAAGACTCAAAGTATCTTTTAAAATAACAGCAGCTTTTTTCAGGTTCGTGGGAAAAGGCAGGTGGATTTCATGACTAACAAAAGAACTGTCATGGTGCAAAGTCTGAAGCTCTTCTTCTAAACATGCACAACCTTATTAACAATGGATGAGAATTTCATCAGAAGGTTTTGTTTTTTTTAAATAAGGTTTTAAACCAAGCATAAGAACAAATTCTTTATGAAATGTGTTCATCAGAGTAAAGAGTCAATGGCAGTGTTTCTCCACCTTGGGAAGATGTCTAGATTTGGCTAGATGGGGAATTCTGGGAATTGAAATCCAGACATCTTAAAGTTGTTAAGAATCAGAAATATTGGTTTATGGAAATGAGGACCACAGGTTGGTTAAGGAATTATTTGATAATCTTAGATTCTAAATCACTTTTGTATTCAGTCCAAATGCTAGTCCTAATCCAAATCAGGCCCGGTGAAAATTTATCCACCTCTTCTAAATGCCATTACTTCTCTGTAATACCAGTTTCAACGCCCCCCATCTGGGATTAATTAGGCTTGCCATATTTCGACTATAGAAATGGTAACGTTATACTTCTAACTAGGGCATACAAAACCTTTGCCAGACCTATCCTTGAATACTGCTCACCTGCCTGGAACCCACAGTGTATTTCAGACATTAATACATTAGAGAGGGTCCAGAGGTATTTTACAAGAAGAGTACTCAACTCCTCTGCTCGCAATAAAATTCCTTATTCCAGTAGACTTGAAATTTTAGGCCTGGATAACCTTGAACTACACCGTCTACGTTCCGACCTAAGTTTAGTACACAAGATCATCTACCTTAACGTCCTACCTGTTAACGACTACTTTAATTTCAACTGCAATAACACAAGGCTATCAATAAATTCAAACTAAATGTAACCCGCTCTAATCTTGATTGCAGAAAATTCGACTTCTGCAATAGATTAGTAAATGTCTGGAACACTTTACCTGATCCTGTTATTAGTTTTGCTTTC
>QLTV01000601.1:2060683-2073327 GCA_003457575.1 Thermophis baileyi | reverse complement strand
TTCTGGAGGCAAGAGTCAATGGAATTCAAGAGAGATAGATAGAGATATAAATATAGAGATAGATATATATATAGATATATATATAGATATATATATAGATATGGTTTTTTTTCTCTGTTAAATCACCTGGTATACCCAAATATGGGAGAAAGCATATTGCTTCCTTTTTGCCTTTCGGCCCCTCCAGGGGCCATCCAGACAGTTAATTATAAACGACAGTCCGTTTCTATATGTTATATTTTTACATAAATAAAGGGAGACTAGTATAGATCTATTTCAAGCTATTTAGCTCTCATCAGCTAGCCACACCCTTCTGGGATTAGAACCCGGGTTGGAATAATTTGCCTTAAATCTTGCCTAAGATTGCTTATTAATGGTCTTGTTGATGACCATGATGATTCAACATACTGTATTCCTTTGTCTCAGTCTTAATATTTCATGTTCTAATTGCCACTTCGTGGTAGTTATACCATATTCTTCCACGTCATTGTTTCCTTCCAGAAAAACCAGGAGGGACCCAAAAACAAATGTGAAAGATCTGTACAGATGCTAGGACATGTGCTTGAAAATAATTCACACATCATGCTGTATAAGATTTTCCAGGATTAACACACTGCATATCATTTACCTGTTCATGTATCAGAGCTAAAATATCATGCATCCTGTAATGCTTGAAAATTTAGTTTATGTGCACAAAGTTCATTTGGTATGAGTAGCCATTTTCTTTGCCATGTTGTTACATACAGTCTGCTGTACATTGTTTAATTTGGATGTGGGAAGATAAAAATTTCCTGATACTAAATCTGAAGTGTTCCCCCCTCCTTTTTTTAGAGAGAGAGAGAGAGAGAGAGACAGAGAGAGAGACAGAGAGACAGAGAGACAGAGACAGAGACAGAGACAGACAGAGAGAGAGAACAATAGTACAGTGAAGGGTTTTATAAATGAGCAAAATAATACATTTACTCATTTTTTCCTCTTTTTTTATATCAGCTTGGGATTTAAACAAAAAAAAATTGATCTAACCATTTTAAACGTACTTATATGTTTATATGTATTATTTATTATATTTGTACTCCACCACAATTAAAAATAGGTTCATGAACGTCAAGAGAACTGCTGCATGCATGTGTTTGCATGTAACATACTGAAAAAGGTTTTGTACTGGTTAATGCTTTCATTGGACATTTTTCATAGGATTTTATTAGAAAATCCAGGGCTAAAGGTTAATTAGATGATCAAAAATATAGGAGCCAATTTTGATTCTATACAACAGCTACTAATGAAAAACATGCAAAGTATTGTTTATAAGGCTAATTATGATGGTTAATATCCTGGCTGTCAACATTTGCACTATTGCCCCTTGAGGAATATCTGAAGATGCTCAGAATACTGAATGCTTATTAATGTGGATTTATTGGTGCTCTCTGTCTAAGACTCTGCTTCCAACTTTGATGGTATGATAAAACTGTAATTCCATTAGCTATGGCACACTGCCTTGCCATTCTACTTCAGTGCTGTTGCTAAGCCTTCGTTGTATCTCTTTCAGCTCCTGCCTTTCTAATTGCAGTCTTGCGTTTCTTCACAATTATAAAATCATCTGATTATTATTATTTTTTTAGAGAACGTGAACTTGCAAGTGTTTGTCTTGGGAAAGCAGCAGGTGCATAATTTAAACTGACAGATACTACATGAAAAATCCAGGCAAGTTACACTATTAGTTTTTCAGGATCTTTCAAATCACCACGCTACTCTTTTCCTCTCAATCCATCTGATTATCAGGTTACTTGAGATGAAACTAGGACTGGTCCATATAAGTCCTGTTGCATAAGAGCCACCATTCATGTGACGATATTGTCTTCCTGTGATACTGCAGTTACATATAAGAGATAACAAACAGTTCCACATAAATCACTATAAGTACATTTGTATTGTGCAGTTGTCATTTTGCATAGCACAGTGATACTAAATTTAAAAGCCAATTTGTAGGTTTCCTAGAAATATTCTGAATATTCATATAAATTCCAATGCTTGTTCTAAAGCTTTACAAGGTTTCCAGAACAATATAATGGTGGAGAACTGGATGAAGACTATGGAAATTCTTCTCCATCCTCAGTGACAAAATGGTAGGTCATTGGATGATACTAGCTCAGCCATTATTTCTCAACCCACAAAGATAAAATTGGAGGAAAGACAATTATTTACACTGTCTTCTGTTTCTGGAGTACAGACTAATATAAATCAAATAAAATGAATATTTACAAAGGCTTGGGGGCAGTAATAGTTTTATGCAAAACCTTGAAGGAGTGTTCATTTCTCTTGAGGATAACAAAACTATGTTATCCTCAAGAAAATGAACTGTGCCAATCCATTCATACATTTGCACTTGTCTAATGGAATTGAAAAACCTGGCTTTTAAAATGAAAGTTGATATTCTAAAGAGGTTTATGCTGAGCAAACCTTGTATTTATTTATTTTTTTCACATTTTTAAACCTGCCTAACTTTTCAGAGAGTCTGGAGGCACACAAATGGAAAAACAACAAAATGGATCAAAATCAATCACCCCATGTAAGAGAGATTCCCATAATTCACTCAACTCCCAAATCTGGGGAAAGAACAAGGTGTTTTCCTAAAATTTGCATAGATTTGCAAAATAGATACAGCTCTGTCAAAGACTCAATGATATAAGATGTTTACAAATAATATTGTATTACAATTATTAATTGTATTAATGATAAAATTAAAATACAATGGTGCGGAGCTAGCTGGCGTGCTCAACTGCTCATTGAAATAAATATTGTTAAGTTATGGGTTTTTCATTATTCTATCAATGAATGGAAAGATACCAGTAGCATTTATATGTTGGTTTAGTTTCATGCAGGGAGGACTTGTGACTTTCCATATTTTTAAGAATGTCCACTTTCAGCTGAAGCTTTATATTAATAGTGCATTGCTGTCAGAACTATAAACCTCTGCCAACTCATGTATTTTTATTGTCTTATAAATATTGTATAAACATTCCTTTTAGTTCATTGTTGGATTCTTCAATAATTGTGTAATATCAGAAATCTTTTGCACTAAAAATGATTTAAAGGAAAGTTATTTGAGGTAAAGCATTACAATGCAGAAACAAAAGTAGTTTTTATTATATCTGACAGATAGGGGCAGGATTGTGCCTTCTTTATGCTGGATTGAAACAAATGAATCTGTCTGATTTATTGAAAGCAGTTTGCCAACCACCTTTTGTACAACAATAGCCAAATTGTTTCAATCAATATATTTCTGGATGTTGTTCCTTAAGATACATTTATGCAGTTATCGTATCTGCTACTATTTCCACCAAAGTAGGTTTGGAACTTCTGGGACGCGGTGGCTCAGTGGCTAAGATGCTGAGCTTGTCGATCAGAAAGGTCGGCAGTTCAGCTGTTCGAATCCCTAGTACCGCGTAATGGAGTGAGCTCCTGTTACTTGTCCCAGCTTCTGCCAACCTAGCAGTTTGAAAGCATGTAAAAATGCAAGTAGAAAAATAGGGACCACCTTTGGTGGGAAGGTAACAGCGTTCTGTGCGCCTTTGGCGTTTAGTCTTGCCGGCCACATGACCACGGAGATGTCTTCGGACAGTGCTGGTTCTTTGGCTTTGTAATGGAGATGAGCACCGCTCCCTAGAGATGGGAACGTCTAGCACATATGTGCTAGGGGAACCTTTACTTTTACCTTTAGGTTTGGAATAGCCCATTTCAGTTCCTTGAAGCTAACACCATCTTTTCAAGGTTTCATCTTCTTCAGCTCTATATGATAAAATAGTACCAAAAATACAATGTGATTTCCAGGCAATTAATCTAGCTACCCTGGATTATTTGGGATTTTCCTATGCTTGCTCAACTTTATTACTAATGTTGTTGGGATATATGCAACACCTCATCTCCTTTGGCACGGGGTTGAAGGTCCCTTCCACCCCTATGATTCTATGTTTTCTATGATTCTATAGTAGTTTCCCTTACTTTTTAAAACATATAAAGTAATTGAGCAGTCTCTTATATTTTAAAAGTGTTTAAAGATTTCAAAGGGTTGTTCCGATAGTTCCTGATGTAGCTATATAAATATAAAGTGCAGGGTGAGCCCGATTTGATTCAAATATTCAATGCATTTGAAAAATCCATTGATTCAATCTGAATAATCCAAACAGTTTTTAACTGGATACCCAAATCATCTTGTAAAAATTCTATTAATTACACTTAATTTAATTTAAATAACTTGGACACATTTGATTTGATTGGTCAACACAAATCTATTAATTCAATTTGGCAAACATATTCCATGCTCTCAACCATCTGAATTAATCTGGCATCTCAAATGTATGCTCAGATCTATCATATGATGATTCAGTGTCATATGATCACACTGCCATTTCAACCTAACATTTTCAGTGTCAGTGAAGGAACCTCTAATCTTCAAAGAGCTTGGCATTATTATAAGTGTGTCAGACTGATCATGAGGTATAACAGATAGAAAACTCCCACATCTCCTGGTTACTCCATCCCTGAATCTCTATCTGACCCCATAGCAGATATTTCTTTCCCACTCCTGGAAAAAGGCAACACTGATAAAGATATCATTCCAACTAGCATTTGTCTGATCATGGATTTACTGTCAGGAAAATGCCTACATTTTATCCCAGTAGGATTTGTGGACTAATTCTCTTTAATCCCTATTCTTGAGCTACCTCTCAGCTGATGGAAGGGAGACAAGCTGCTTCATGGTGGACAATCTTTGTGGCATCATAGGGCTGCACCTGTGTCAGAAACAGGGTAATGAGCTCTTTCATCTGTGCTGAATGACTTCAGCAACCTTAACTGTACCTCCTGACTACTAAATCATAGCTTGTCCACAAGTGATGAAAGCAGGTAATTATTTAAAAATATGTACATGCAGACTTTTGTGCTCTTATTCTTGGAGATCTAGCGCTAGTGATGTCTGTGTCATAGGAAAGTCATTGATTTAGCACCTTAAAGATTCACCGGAGCTAAATTTTGCTGCCTGTTACACTTCCATGACCTCATTAACTTCAGTGGATTTTCAGACTTGTAGTGGCAAATGGATTTTTTTTTTCTCCTGCAAATTGCTATATAAATTGCTACTTCATATGCTAGTCCTGTTACTTAGATAGAGCATATGGAAATAGCTAGAGAAAATGGAAAGCTCCCAGAATTGTGTGACATTCTTCTAAACTTCTTCAAAGACAAAGGTGTACTTTTAAAATGAAATAAACAGTATCAGATTCTTTAAAAAGAAAACTGCTGAAAAATCTTTCAGCAATTTTCTGTCAGTCAATATTTTGAAGAATTTATCATTAATGACAAGGGATAGATAGATAGAACTCGGTGAACCGCTTAAAGAGGGCTGTAAAGCACTGTAAAGCAGTATATAAGATAGATAGATAGATATAGAGATAGATAGATAGATAGATAGATATAGAGATAGATAGATAGATAGATAGATATAGAGATAGATAGATAGATAGATAGATAGATAGATAGATAGATAGATAGATAGATAGAGATATAGATATATAGATAGATAGATAGATAGATAGATAGATAAATAGATATATAGATAGATAGATAGATAGATAGATAGATAGATATATAGATAGATGTCATGCTGGGTGAGCAAAATTGTATTTCCTTTGGCTTGCTCCAAGTGGAAATAATCACTATTTCCTGAAAAATAGCTTTCAAAGACTGAATCTTATCAAAGTGATTGTTTTGCTACTATCCATGACTAAAGTAAAGAGCCTTTTGCCAGAATATGATACAATGCACATTTAATAGCTTTTCCTTTTCCTTTTTTTATTTAAGCTATCACTTTACCTTCAGCCAAGAGATTTTCAACAGAAGGATTTGGGACAATCGCCATGAACTTTGGACTCTCTTAAACATGGGAGAGATTGCATGAACACTGTTGAGCTTTCTATCTTCTATCAGGTGACAGGGGAGAACTATGCTGTTTGAAAAAGCTACAAGACATATGTGGCACTGATTCCATTTGCCAGCAACTTTAAAGCAAACTTTTCTATGCATATGCTTCAACCAAAGATAAAAAAAATACTTTATTGACGAAGAAGAAAACCTACAGATCATGGTAATTGCTAAATGTACTGTAATTTCAAGGACATCAGAGCATAGTATAAAACAATCATGGATGTATTTCAGGCCATATCACAAATAGTCTGAGATCCACTTTAAATTAGTTCTGAAGGGAGGACACTACAGTGTTCAAATCCCTTAACTGTGAGTATTTCCCATTTTTATTATATATCATATAAATCAAAATTGATTTAACCATTCCCCAAGTTCAAAATCAATATTATTATTATTATTATTTATCTACTTATTTTGGTAACTGGTTTCTGCCCTTCAAAAATGTGCACATAAATTATATCTCACCTATTCAAGATGAAAAGACATTCTCACAAAGGAAACTAACCATATGTCTGTCAGTTTATACACATATACATGTATGTATATAGTGTGTGGGAGTGTGGAATGTAGGGGGTTAGGATGGAAGTGTGTGCATGTGAAGACATGATTGATAGATATAGAGAAGTTATCCTGTTTACCAAAAAAAGAAAAATTGTTCCAAAAACAGTACTTTGTCAGGTGTTAAAGTATTGGGATAAAACACTATATAGATAAGTTTAAGTCAAAACTGCAACATTTATTAAACTAATTCACATATTAGTACATAGGTGTACAAAACATAGCAAGGGATTTCTTTGTCTTTTCCAAAGTTTGAGAAGATGTTAAAAGCTTATTATAATGCACTATTATGCAAACATATGGTTAATACAGTGAAAGAGAAAGTGAACTAATTTATTATTTAATTCAAACTACCATATGAATAATCTAAATCAGAAAATGAATCCTAAAACAATGACAAACTGGAGGGGAAAAAAAGCAAATGACAGTTTTGTCAGGCAATTTGTTACAGACAATGTTTTTCATGAACTCTGTTAAAACATTGAAATCTTTATTTGGCAATTTTCTGAAACTGCTAGAGCAACCATATCGAGGCAGCCATTTAGTGATGGTAAAGAAATACCAAATGTTATAACTCTTAGCTGCAAACTTCTGGATGAATATAGTTTTACAGCACAAGTATTGTGTTCATAGAAACTACAGGGAGATGTGTACAAAGCATAAGTGCACCATTGTGCCTACTGTTCCTGTCTTACTGTCGTATTGTCCTCATTTATCTGTACTTACTTTGTTTATGTTTCTGTTTATACCTATACCTGCTATCTTGTACATGTTTGACAAACAAATAAATAAATAAAATAAATAAATAAAAAATAAGCACTATATAAACCTTTAAGTAGTCATACACATGTATCCGCTCCCTATGCCTAAATCTAAATATAAATATGGAAAGGACTAGGAAGTGTGATATAAATCAGAGGAGGAGACAGAGAAAAAAGAAAGAGAAAAAAGGAAGAGGCTAATATACATAAAGAACCCAGTAAAAAGATTTTCAAGTAAACCCATTTGTCAATTTTGTGCTCAAGTGAATGTTGGGTACTCAACCCAATTTTCTGGGATTGCATGGTAAAGTAAATGCACTATGTTTGCATGCTAAAATTGTGGCTGGCTGACTATTTTTGAGTTCAGTATGCCATACAATATCAACCACAAAATAATTTCAACTTTATGCCAAGAAGGGACTGGTATAATATCAAGGAGACATATGACCAAAGCAAGATATTGAGCGACTGAGAAGGGCACATGGTGAGCACCTGACCAAGACCTTAAAGCTTACAAATAATATGCCATGGGTTCATGGAGAAGGGTTAAAAAAAAAAAGTCCACGTAGCAATCACTATGATCCAAGTCCTGCCCCTCTTTCTTTACATGTTGCTTTGCATTTTTTAAGATTTTTATCATGCTATTACAACTGCCATCCTTATCTTTTTTTTTTTGACCCTCCCATGCAGAAAGCCCTTTAGTATGCAAGTGAGAGTGAATATAGAGGGGAAAAAATTTCTATTGGGGAGAAAGAGATGGAGGTTTTAGTCACTCCCCACTTCTTCTAGCTTGTCTGTGTTGGTGGGAAATGGTAACTTTCATAATGAAGCACAATCCGTGCAAAGCTGAATGTAGTTGTGTGGTTTTATGTGGTTGAAACTGAACAGTAATAAAGGATATATTTCAATATTGAAGAAAATTAAAGTTCTATTGTTGGAATACCAATCCATTGTTGCTTTTTCTGTGTGCCTTTGAGATGGTGTTAATTTCTGGCAAATGCCTGGGTTAGTATTTGCAGAATTAAGATTTTGGGAGATTTTGGAAGTGATTTGCCATTGCTTCCTTCCAAGGACTGAGAGAAAGGGACTGATCCAAAGTTATCTGATTGGCTTTGTGCCAAAGTGGGATTTGAATTTGTGGTCTCCCAGTTCTAGCCTGATGCCTTAACTACTACACCAAACTGGCTGTTTTTCAATTATTGCTTATATAATCCATTTAATGCACATGTTGTTTGAAGAGGGGGAAAAAAATACCAGGGCCTCTTTAAATTAATTTAATGATTAAATTAAAGAAATAGAAGATCAAATTTCTAGTTTTAATATTATCTTAAACCTACTCCTACAAAGAATTCCACATCATTTTCCCAATAGTTCGATACCTTCTGTAGTTATCCTTCAAATAGTCCATTGAAAGACAGTTAATACAGCCTGACATAATTAAGCCTTTTTAATTCAGTGAGTGATTAAGTCTGGATTAAAGATATTGATACTTATTTGGGCAGGGTGTGTGATTAAGAAATGTTTTGGCAGAGATGCTTCAGAGTTTGTATGATCACAACACCTGTTTGTTATTCTGAAGAAGCCATAAAAAAAAGGCCCAGTTACTTTAAAAGTTGCTTTATTTGTAATGAGCTAATTCTTTAAAGCAGCTGCATCCTTCTTCAGGCTTATTTCTGGAAAGCTTTAAAGATGAGAAGTTTGTATCATACAAAGCAAAAATGTCTTGTAGTCCCCCAAGGACCAACACATTTCTTCCAAATCATTTTCAAAGTGATGCAACTCTAATATTCATACAGTAACTGAAATGGAATCAAGGCTAAGGATTTCCTTGACATTCTGTGTTAATCATGCCAATACCCTGAGAAACCTATTTAAATTAGTTAACAGACAGTAGGTCAGGGGTGTCAAACTGACGGCCCGTGGGCCGGATGCGTTACGTGCAGGCCACGCCCAGCCTGGCTCCGCAAAGGCAAAAAATGTCGTGATACGTCACGTGACGCAATCGAGTTTGACACATGTGTAATAGGTGAATAGCTAAGATTTATAATAAAGACCCCTTCTTACAGCATGGTCTTTTCTTTGTTGTCAAGTTTAGCAAACAGAGAAGGAGCTACTGTCTTGATTACATCTTGCATCTGCATTGCATTCACTGGTTCATTCCATTGGATTGTTTTTTACTCTCTCAAGTTCTCACTCTAATACCGGCATGATGATACTAAAAGAACAATAGATGTCACAATGTTACTGGACTAATGATAGGAGAGAGGAAATTTAGATATGTTTGCTTCCTTGAGTTATATATAAATAGGTGGGATAAAATTAAGATGATGTTGATGGTGGTGGTGATGCTGATGAAGCATTCAAACCAGAATTGAGAAAACAGCAACAGATGTCTTCTAGCAAATGGCACCTTTACAAAGAAGTGGAAAAAGCAGTAGACCACCTAGTTAGCTGCTGCAATAAGATCACCCAGACAGAATACAAACAACAGTATGACAAAATAGCAACCATGGAGCACTGGAATGCTACAGAAATTGCAGGCAAGTACTGGTGGGACCACAAAATAGACAAAATAATAGAAAATGAAGAAGCTAACGTGCTATGGAATTTTAGAATTTAAACAGACAAATGTCTGCTAGACAACACTTCTGACTTATCAATTGCTGATAAAAAGAGACAAAGTCTGGATAGTGGACCTTGCAGTACCTGGAGACAGTAGAAGAGGAACAATTGGAGAAAATCACAAAATACAAACATCTACAAATAGAAGTAGAAAAACTGTGGCCAAAGAAAGCAAAAAATTATAAATAGGTGTTTTAGGCACAATTCTAAAACACCACCTGAAAACCATCAGCATTAGCAAAATCACTGTTAATCAGTTGCAAAAGCTGATTATTTTTTACTTGAAAGATTATAGCACAAAGTGGCCATGCTGGAATCAGTAGTTATCAGCTGTCCTACCAAAAAGGCTTGGATGCACTTAGGAAATTTGTGTATTGAACATATTTCCATCTAATCAGTTCCAAAAGGCCACACTGCTTAGACTCATACATACAGTATACTATGCTGATATATTATGACATCCTAGGTTCTTGGGAAGAATTCAGTGTGAAAGGACAACACCAGCAAAATAAATAGATTAACAGAGTTGGAAGGGACCTTGTAGGTCATCTAGTCCAACCCCCATCCAAGCAGGAGACCCTACACAATTTTTGACAGATGGCGGCCCAGTCTCTTCTTGAAAGCCTCCAGTGATGAAGCTCCCATAACTTCTGAAGGCAAGCTGTTCCATTAGTTGATTGTTCTCACTGTCAGAAAATTTCTCCTTATTTCTAGGTTGAATCTCTCCTTGATCAGTTTCCATCATTATTCCTTGTCTGGCCTTCAGGTGCTTTGGAAAACAGGTTGAAACCCCTTAAATTGGAACACTGCTATTATGTCTCCCCTGGTCCTTCTCTTCATTAGACTAGCCATACCCAGTTCCTGTAACTGTTCTTCATGTTTTAGCCTCCAGTCCCTTAATCATCTTTGTTGCTCTTCTCTGCATTCTTTCTAGAGCAGGGGTGTCAAACTCAAGGCCCGCGGGCCGGATCCGGCCCATGAGGTGCTTAGATTGGGCCCACGGGGCCACCTTTGAAACATTGGGCCACGGTGCCTCTGTCAGTGAAAATGGGCTCCCAATCTCCGTTTTCGGCTGGGATGGCCTCTTGCAACCCTCTGCCAGTGAAAACGGAGCTCCATTTTCTCTGGCAGAGGGTTGCAGGAGACCATCCCAGCTGAAAACAGAGATTGGGAGCCGGTTTTCGCTGGCAGGTGCCACTGACACAAGTGATGTCAATCTGGCCATGCCCACCCTGGCCATGGCCCCCCGGGCCCCCCCCCCCCAAACACAACCCTGATGCGGCCCTCAATGAAATCGAGTTTGACACCCCTGTTCTAGAGGATATTCTTTTAAGATTAACTTTCTGCTTTAAAAGAAATTGGGGAAAGTATCATCATCCCAGAATTAGGAGAATGGGGCAGTAAATCATTTTAGCTTTCCTTAATCTCTTAATTTGCAAACAAGGCTCAAGCTTTGACCCCAGTTATTGTCTAAAAGGCTTAAACCAAATGGAGAGCAACCAGGGAGGTTGCCTTTGTGATTAAGATCTTGTCACACTAAGAAATTGGTGGCTGGGTAAATGCTATAATACTTCTGTTGCTGACTTAATAAAGTGGCTAATCTTCCCAAAAATTCCTGCAACCGTTCCGCATATGTTTTAGCCTCCAGTCCCCGAATCATCTTGGTTGCTCTTCTCTGCACTCTTTCTAGAGTCTCAACATCTTTTTTATAGTGTGGTAACCAAAACTGGATGCAGTATTCTAGGTGTGGTCTTACTAAGGCTTTATAGAGTGGTATTAGTACCTAACTTGATCTTGATTGTATCCCTCTGTTAATGCAATTTAGGATTGCATTGGCTTTTTTGGCTGCCGCCGCATACTGTTGACTCATATTTAACTGGTTGTCTACTAAGACTCCAAGATCCCTCTCACAGTTACTGCTATTAAGCCTGGTTTCACCTAGTCTATATGTGTACTTTTGGTTTTTCTTTCCTAAGTGCAAGACTTTACTTTTCTCTACATTGAATTCCATTTTGTTAGATAGGGCCCAGTGTTCAAGTCTGTCAAGATCCATCTTGAGCCTTTCATCTAGCTATTCCTGCCAGCTTAGTATCATTTGCAAATTTGGTAAGTTCCCCTTCTATTCCCTCATCTAAGTTGTTTATGAAGATATTGAAGAGTACTGGGCCTAAGACAGAACCTTGGGATACCCCACTGCTTACTTCCCTCCATGTAGACATAGTATTATTAAGGACTACTCGTTTATACAGTTTGTTAGCCAGTTACAAATACATATGATGGTGATGCTATCTATCCCACTTTTTTCTAGCTTACCAAGAAGTAGGTTGTGGTCTACTTTGTTGAATGTCTTGCTGAAGTCTAAGTATACTATGTCCACAGTATTTTGCTGGTCCACTAATTTAGTCATTGTGTTGAAGAATGAAATAAGATTGGTTTGGCATAATCTGTTTTTAACAAACCTGTTCAAGTCTGTCAAGATCCGTCTGGATCCTGAACCTGTCCTCTTGGGTGTTAGCTATTCCTGCCAGCTTGGTATCATCTGCAAATTTGGTTAGTGCCCCTTCTATTCCCTCAGTTAGGTCGTTTATGAAGATATTAAAGAGTACTGGGCCTACTGTCTATCCCATTTTTTTCTCTAGCTTGAGAGTTGCCTGCTACTTCTTTGCCATCTTCTCTCTTTAGTGGGCCAACTGTTTCCTCAATTTTTTTTCCTTGTTTATTTTG
>QLTV01000601.1:2023501-2034488 GCA_003457575.1 Thermophis baileyi | reverse complement strand
ATGGAAGATAGATAGATAGATAGATAGATAGATAGATAGATAGATAGATAGATAGATAGATAGATAGATAGATAGATAGATGGAAGATAGAGAGAGAGAGAGAGAGAGAGAGAGAGAGAGAGAGAGAGAGAGAGAGAGAGAGAGAGAGAGATGATAGACAGACAGACAGACTTTATTCCTTAATTTTTTTAAAGTCATAATAAAGTCAGATAAAGTCATTAGTACACATTAGTGAATAAGTATACACTTATGCACATTTCAGCAGATGCAGTGTTAAATTAATATCAAACTAAGATTTAATCACTTTATTTTCAATCACATAATTTACTGCCCTTTACATATGTAAATTCTGTCTGAAACATATGATTCATATTCATCAGCATGGAAGTCTTTATCTACTAAATGGATCAAAGTACCCAGACATTTCATGAACCTTAATTACCATGTCACTGACTTGATTATTTAGGTTTCTGATGTATGATTTGGCAGATGCCAGTTACTTTATTCTTTTCAAATTCAAAAAAAATATGAGTAGCTTCAAGGAAAATAGGGTTATTTCAATAATCTAGCCTTTTTCATCAGGAGGAAGTTCTGTATGAAATATCTGGTTGAAGTTTACCACAATATTCAAGCCTTGAACATGTTCATCTGAAAGTCACCAAGTTTGATCTTCTAGGAAAATGCAGCTTTTCTCTAAAAATTTTCCCCACAAACTTCATTTCATTTCTTTTATATTTAATCAGGGATATTATCTATGTTAGGCAACATCTGCTTCCAATGAAGGATACATCCTCCTCTCTCATCTATATGAATAGCCTCCCCCTGTTTTTTTTAAAAAAATAAAGATGCATTTAGTTACATAAGCCTTCACCTGAAATCCTCATCCATGTATTAATATAGGATGTCTGACTGTAAACAGGATGATGATGGCTGTTGGAGATCATTACCAACTGTTATGTAATTATCCACTGTTAAAAACAACTATAGTATTACCCACGATATCCAATTCATTGGTGATTAATGAATCATCCCACTTTTAATGCTTAACAGTTCTATATCTCTACCATATATCTTTTGCCTCACTCCCCCTTAAGGCAAGAGCTCAATATCATGGATCAAAACATTTGATCTGCCAAAGGATCAATACGGACTAACCTTTTCTCAAGCAATAAGTTTCACCTGTTTCTCTTTGGATAATTTTGCTCAAATCCACCAATTAGCTAACTGGATATTTCATACCTTAGCTGCAATAAATGCAGGAAGAGGCTTCATCAAGAAATATGGTCTGGGCATCTACGAATTAGATTCATCTGACATTTATGAGTCTGTAAGTAGTGAGGTAGTTGCTGCATTCCTCTTATGCAGCAAAATCTTGTATAAACCATAGAAAGGACAAGAGTTTATTTAAGAGCATAAAGTCTGAAGGTGTTTCCTTTTTCAGTCTATAAACTATGAGGGCATTCATGGTCTATTTGTTTAACTTGCTAGTGTTTTGCAAAATACATTTCACATAAGTACATTGATTTTTTTTCCTTCCCCTCCCTGGTGGAAAGAAAAAGTTTAAATATGTTTTCTCTCTTCTCTGGGCCATAACATTCCCCCACAAAGATAAATCTGTATCTATTTTCTCAAGAATTATACATTTTCACCTAATCTTTAAATCAATTCTTTTTACATTGTATTCCTTTTATGTCACAATTTGCCTGGAATGAATTCAATGTGTTTTTAAAAAACAAAATAATCACAGATCAATTAAGTTACACTTTCTGAATTTAAACTAGCTACAATCCATATAACTTTACTAGCATAAATGGAAAAAAAATATGGGCTAAATTTGTGCATGGATTTTAGGAACAATTTTAACAATAGGTATAATGAAATTAATAAATTCCAACAATATGCAACTTAGAAACAACTTAGAACTAAGGAGAAATTTCCTGACAGAACAATTAATCAGTGGAACAACTTGCCTCCAGAAGTTGTGAATGCTCCAACACTGGAAGTTTTTAAGAACATGTTGGATAACCATTTGTCTGAAGTGGTGTAGGGTTTCCTGCCTAAGCAGGGGTTTGGACTAGAAGACCTCAAAGATCCCTTCCAACTCTGTTATTCTATTCGATATTAAGAACAACTAAAACAGGCAGATGATACACTCTACTCAAAAACTTTTATTTCTTTGGGTTTAGAATATTTTTTCAGCCAGTATAGATCATTTTTGTTTTTTAATCATGCTTGACTAAAGACAAAATCCTTCCCAGAATATATACGGCATGGACAACTATTTGTTGTTTGGCTCATCATGAAGGAGTGAAGCATACTATATGATCTGGTATACCTAATGGGGCTGACATTTATAAAAGTATATACCTAGTACAATGAATGAAAGTACATAGAATATTTAGTACAAACTCTATGGGGAGGATGCAGAAATTATATTAATCCCTGTGACCAGGAGTTCTGCTGCCAAAAAGCTCCACTGATGGGAAATTTCTCAGATACCTCCAAAATATCACCACATTAAAAAAAAAGTTGCTTGAAGTGTTATTGGATGTACCATAGCTGAATCAGAAGTACATCTTCAGAGATCATATCAATGCAGTATTGAATCAAGAATGGAAATAATGGAAAGGCTGTCTTGTGAAAATGCCTTAGTCTGAAGTCTCATTTTGGCGTCACTCCTACAAGTTTTCTGACAGTGAAAAGAGTAAACAACAACAACAACAACAATAACAAAGTAGGATCCTTTGTAATACATTCAGTATGACATCATAGCAAGTCAGTGTTACAAGCCAAAATCAAGCTTAGAAAAATGTCGTGCTGATCCTATAAATTTGAGAAACAGAAGGGGAAAGAAAGCATATCCACAGGACTGCAAGACATACTGCCACCCATTATTATCCTGGATATGCATATAGAGATATGGACTTGACTGACAGCATACAGTAGAACATGTTTTGAGAAATGTATACATTATGATGGGAATAACTTTACACAGGTCTTAATGAGATCAGTCTAAGAATACAACTATTCACAGTGTTTAAATATCTTGTTATTACAAGTTCAATTATCTTGATTATCTTTTGATTGCTTTTATACCGAGTATAACATAAAACAGAGGTACAACAATTGTGACAGCAAAAAAAGAGTATGGAAATAGGTCTGGAGATCACTTGTATTTTCCTGCTGATTTTTTAATTCCAGAATTCCAAAGATTGACAAAAACAATGCAGATAGAAAATCTTTTGGTTGTGGCTGTTATTATGTCTTGCTATTACCTTTTTAGATGTAGCATAAACCATTGACTATTACGATTAATGTGTTTATTTCTTCACTCTGTTAGTCCCAGAGATCCTGTTATATAATGGAAATATTTTTGATAACATGCCGGAACTTTTGTTACTGTGAAAAGAGTGAAATGCATTTTGTTTTTAAAATACTTGGTGTTCTATATCAATAGATCGTTCTCTTTGTTGTCAGCTGTACACCTTTTCTTCATTCCTTGTCTATTGCTATGTTTATTTATTTTTTCCCCTGTAGAATTAACAAATATTATATATGTGTGTGTAGCAGCTGATTGAAAGAAAAGGAAAGCAAGCAAGCACCTGCAGAGGTGGGTTCCTCCCGGTTCAGACCGGTTCTCCCAAACCGGTAGCAACCCGCTGGTGACGTCACGATGACGTCACAGATCCAGTTCGGTCGGTGCCGGTCCGTGGGTGCCGCCATATTTTTTTTCAATTTTTTTTTTTAAATTCTTCTGCCCATGCACAGAAGCTGAGTTTCCAGCACTGCGCATGCATCACCATCTTGATTTTGGCATTGGTTTTTTTAAAAAAATTGACTG
Organism: Thermophis baileyi; assembly: GCA_003457575.1. Lineage (NCBI taxonomy): Eukaryota > Metazoa > Chordata > Lepidosauria > Squamata > Dipsadidae > Thermophis > Thermophis baileyi. The sequence goes on along the minus strand of QLTV01000601.1, from coordinate 2,030,647 downwards.
CGCATGCATGCGCACGCCCACGTGGCATGGCCACATGGCACGGGAGGAAGCGAACCGGCAGCGAGGTAAGTTAGAACCCACCCCTGAGCACCTGCATTAATTTTTTGCTGTAGAGAGCTTCATCTAAAGACAGTCATCTTTCTGAAAGGCTGAAGGTAAATGTGACAGAATCAGGAAGCGTTTATCATGAATATGATTTAATAGACTAATTAAGTGCTGGGGAGAAAATTATAGTACCTTTCTTCTATTTGCACTGCAAATGTTGCAGAAAGAAATCTTTATCTATAGAAAATCCTGACAAGAGCATTTGGAAAGAAAATATCTTAGCCCTTGGCTGTTTCCAGGAAAAGGAAGTGTAGCTGTGACTTTCAAATTGTTTCTCTAGGCAATCAAAACTTCACACATCCTGTAAGAAAGAATCAACCTGACTGACCAAAATGCCACTTCAGGAGAACAGAGTTGTTAATATGTGACAGAAAATAATTTCCAGACTTTGCTTTAAATCCAGGGAAATATTCATTCATGAAAATGATTCCATGGTAGTCTTAATAATATAAATTGCATCAGTGACTAATTCTCATTCTATATCTTAACAGATATTTTAACTGTTTCCTGTGAGATTAATAACTGAATATTGCTAATATCTGAGGGTTTTTTTCTTTTAAAGTGCCAGATAATTCTTTGTTGGATCTAGAGCAGGGGTGGGTTCTAACTTACCTCGCTGCCGGTTCGCTTCCTCCCGCGCCGCATGGTTGCACCTCGTGGGCGCGTGCGTGCCTTGTGGGCGCATGTGCAGTCCAAAAAATAAAAATAAAAAAATAAAAAAATAAAGAAACGCCAAAAACAAGATGGTGATGCATGCGCAGTGCCGGAAACTCGGCTTCTGCGCATGCACAGAAGAAAAAAAATTCAAAAAAAAATTCAATTTTTTTTTTTAAAAAAATAGATGGTGGCGCCCACAGACCGGCACCGACCGAACCAGATTGGTGATGTCATTGTGACATCACCAGCGGGTTGCTACCAGTTCGGGAGAACTGGTCTGAACCAGGAGGAACCCACCTCTGATCTAGAGGACATAAATTACCTAAATAATTTTCAATTTTGACACAGCATTCAGTATGGACTTTCTGATATTGTGAATATTTTATTTGGGCTGTCTGGTCACTGCCATAAGGTTTTGTAAATATTCTGCAAGTTTCTAAATGTATCTTTTTTATTATTATTATTTCAGTTTAGAAAACAGACCTGTTTAGAAAGACAGATGGGACAATTTTCCAAACATAGAAGGGTAATATTTAATGATTGAACACTTTGTGAAATATTTTCAAATGTCCTTTTTACATTAACCTCTGTTACAATGTCAAGTGAACCAAATGATGGTTTGGCTACCAGTGTGTTCCAAGGCACAGATCATTAACTTCTTTGTTATTCTTTCAGTTTCACTTTGTAGTTTACTTGATTTTTATTGCTCTCCTTCTTCCACTTGGAAATTTTACAAGAGTCAACAATATTTTTCACTAGAACATCTGCATTTTGCAAAAATAATGTAAATGTATTATTAGAATAGGAAAATGGTGTAGCATAATGCTACAAATATGCCAAAATACAAATGCTTCCAAACAAAATATAGACACAGTCTTATTCAGTTTACCAGATCAGCTCAGTCTTTTTGAGACATATTTGGTTGAATGAACCATTCATAAATTGCTCTCAATACTCTTCCTAGTTTTTGGAGAAGTCTAGATAATTAAGCCTGGCAGGAAAAAGCTAGAACTCAGGTTTTGAACATCTGCCATAAGGCTAACTGAACATCAAGAAATAATATCATTGTGTTTATTTAGCAGCTACACTGGGTTCCCAAGTAGTTCTCTAGTGAAGCTTTTTAAACTGTTTAAGGACTTCTTCTTTCATTACTTGGCCATCTTGACTTTTTTTTTTTTTTTGGTAGCTCAAGGGAATGATGGGTGAATGAATATTTGTGTGATGGAATACTACTACTAACTTTGAAAGATTAAAGAACACCCACTCCTGGGGGGGGGGGGGAAACTCCCCAAATCAGTTTGAATTGATTTAAAGAACACCCACTCCTGGGGGGGGGGTGAAACTTCCCAGATCAGTATGATATGATGTTCTAGTTACAAATGCATATTTGAGGCCAAAGCTAGCATCTGGGAGAAACTGATTGTCTTGGTCCATTCTAGCCTGGGTTCAGGGCTCTTTTATGATTGGAAAAGCTGTGGCTGCCCTCATAGATGCTCTATTGATTCTGTTACATCTCTCAGCAGCTTTTGATACCACTTACAACAATAAATCTTTCCTCTGAGATGGCAATTGGATGCCTTTTTATAAGGAGGATGAAAAGACAATTGTATGGATTATTGTGTCTTAGACCTTATATTGTAGACTGTAATATCTTTCTCCTAATGCTCTTTAATATGTATATGATGCCACCAGGCTATCATCCAGAATTTGGAAGTTAAGTTTCATCTATTTCTCCATAAAGTCTAATGCTTTAAATGTCCTCAGCTTGTGCCTAAAAACAGTGCCGGATTGTATGATGCCTAATAAATTGAGATTTACTTCTGTCAAGCCAAATAACCATGGACATATTACATCTACACTGAAGCAACTGATTGGCTAACAGTTAGTTATGGGTCAGGTTCAATTTTGGATTAATGGTTTACAAAACCCTTAAACAGCGTATATCATAGAATTCTAAGTTTGGAAGAAATCAATTAGGTCACTGAGTTCAATTTTTGCTAAGTGCAGTGTCCAAATTAAATAATCCAATACAGAGTGCTAGCTAGCCCTTGCTTAAATGCATTATTTTTTTATAAAAAAGTCTATGCTGAGATGTTGATTCTGTGGTTGAACTGCTCTTACTATTATGAATGTTTTTTTCCTCCTAACAAACTGAAATAATCTTCCTTTATCTTATATCTATTATCAGTATATTTTGAATTCTGGAAAGAGACAGAACAGGTCTTGACCGTATTCTGTATGACAGCTTACTGGTATGTAAAAAGTGCTACAATATTAGCCCTCAGTTATATTTTTTCATGGATGAACATACTGAATCCTTCTTTAATGGGCTTTTATGGGCTTAATTTATAATCTTCTGTTCATCCTTATTGCCCTTCTCTGCAAATCTTCTAATCTTACTCAATCTTTCTTAAGCTAAAAATGAACATAGTACATATAATGGAATCTGGCCAAAGCAGAATAAAGTAAAATCTTTATTTCACATGACTTGGAGATTGTACTTACGCTGAGGCAGCATAAAAAGCATTGGGTTTTTTTGATATCATTCTATTGGTTGATTTCAGTTGGCAATTAATTATTATTTTTTAAAAATACAGTTATGTTGCCAAACTAAATATTTGCCATCCTATATCTGTGCATTCAGGCAGACACTCTTCTCAGCATGGCAAATGTTAAGATTAAAGGAATTCCAATTTATTTTCCTTGCTTGTCTGAGAATCAGATGTATGGTTGAGGGTATATAGGCAGTTAGAAAGAGATCCTAAACACTTGAAAAACATGCAATCTAGTATGTATACTTTTGTAGACAAAGTATATGTGCCTAAGGTAAGCAAGAAAAGAGAATCAGATTCTATTTCTAATGCTTTCAATGAAAAGAGTGTCTAGAAAATTAGATGCCATGAAGAAGAAGCAACTTGAAGTGTTAAGGACCAAGAGGATTCCTGGCTACTAAGCAGAGGTGGGTTCCTCCTGGTTCGGGCTGGTTCTATAGAACTGGTAGTAACTTGGCAGCCTGGGTCGCTAGAACCGGCAGTGACCCAGGCCTGCCACGCCCCCGAACTGGTTCTTTCAGCAGCGCCACAGGCACAGCCATAGGTGCCGCCATTTTGTTTTTTGCTTCTGCGCATGCGCAGAAGCTTTTTTAAAGCACTGCGCATGCATGAAGCGTGCACGAAGCGCATTGCAAACTGTCAGCGAAGAAAACCAGAACCCACCCCTGCTACTAAGCATAGGAAGATTAATAGATATCTGCAATGGATTCCAAAAGAAGTGATTGGGACAAGAGATTATCTGGAAAGGAAACCAATCAGCACTGGAGAAGAATAGCATGTAGCAAGACATTCATTGACTATCTATGAAGAGGGGGAAAAGGTGGTTCAAGTGCTAATAAAGGAATTTTGGTTAGAAGAGGAATATGAGCAGGTTTTCAATCACCTATTCCAATTGTAACTCTTATTATATATCAATAAATGTTTAACATCTTAACTTCATGTGGGTCTGGATTGATTCTCATCCTTACCTCCCCTTCCAAAAAGCTGTATAAAAGTACATTGAACAAATAATCTCCTCATAATTTTTCTTACCTCACTTTTCTGCCATAGATTTTTGTAAAATTTAGGAAATCCAAGCTTTTCTACTTTTGAAACGGATCCTCAACAATATGTTTATATGTCTATTTGTCTATTAATGTCTATTTATTAGGACGTTAACACTTGTAATAAACTGAAACTTTTGCACTTAAAATCAATGGGACTTTTAAAAATGTTTAATATTGCATAGTCTCATATATTTTCTATGTATAGTCATCTTTACTGCCATGGTAAGAAATCTCTATTTCATAAAATATTAATGATAACTGAAACCATTCTTCTGGTCTATGAAAATATTATTTTAGGCATTAAACTTTGTAAAATTCTCAGACAAAATATACTATACCTACTCATTGATGACAGCTTTAATATACCTGTCTCATCTTATATATAAATGAAACCATTTCCATTTCCTCATCCCTCTTTTGAGAAATTAAAAGCACTATGAGTGAAGGACAAAGATGTTACTGATCATCAAAATAACCTTCAATTGGTTGCATATTTATATGAATTCCTGCAGTACTTACAAGTAGTTTGGAATCTTTGTTAGAATTTTGTACTCTACAGATAGATGAAATCAAGGTTATTTTAAAAATGAATGAATGTAGTATCCTAGTGAAGAGCATATGTGTGTATATATAAACACATTCAGACACACAACAGTGAGAGAGAAAATTTCAAATGCTCTTCACTAGCTTATTATATTTACTCATCTTCTTTTCCTAAGGGCATTTCCAGTTGACAAAGCTTTTTGTCATACAAGCCTTCCAATTTCACATTTAAATGGAACAGTTACAATTACCACTCCATCAGGGACACTTCTGTGCTGATAGGCTGTAATATCTGTAAGAACAACAGCCAATCATAGTGTGCCCTTTCGACTCTAGTGCTTATACTTTAGTGCTTCTGATTTCTATTTTGTTATTCATGTAATTTCTGTTGGCTATTCAATTATTCAATGGCTATTCAATTAATAGCCAAAAGGTGGATACTGATCTCTGGTCACCTAAAGTGATTGAGACCAAAATGAAACCCAAGTACTTCTACTGCAATACTCACTGCTTGTAAATAGGCATTCCTAGTCATATCTGTTACTCCCCCCCCCCGTCCCCTAGGTGCTTCCTCAACTCAATTGTTTATTTTCCTAGGATCACATAACCATTATGTGCCCATTAAATAGTGTTAAGGAAGCATCAATAAAGGCAGTAAGCATTCTCATATGAATCTGAAGCACCTTTTCGGATCCCAATACCAGTTCTTCCCTTCTTTGCTTGTTGAACTTAATTACTCATTTATCTGAATAGATAGAGTGACTATCAGGACAGGTAAAGAGAAGGAGGGCAGAAATCTTGTGCTCTTTAGTGGTAAAAATGGACAGAGATGAAACAGTGTCCATTAAGATGTAGATCCAGCAATCCCCAATAAAATGGCCAGTTCTGTTGGATGTTAGGAATTGTTGAATAATATGTTTAGGCCTGCAACTTTTCCATCCCTGATTAAATATAAAAAGCCTAATCTGTAAAGGTCACAAATTTAAATACCGATAGGCTTCTCATAATATGAAATCAGAAGCACTGTTCCCAAAAGACAATGAAAAAATTACAAATACATCATGGACAATAGACAATAGACCAGCTTCTGTTTTTACTTTTGTCCGAAAAATAAATACAATTTCATTTGGATTTGAAATTAAGACAGCATAATAGTGAAAAATTTATAATCAGAATATCTTTACAGACAGGATGCATGTGTAGATGTACGAGTTAGTGTTCATATACATATGTGTGTTTTTTTGTGTGTGTTTTCTTAGCAAGGTTTTTTCCAAATGTTTTCTCCTTCCTGCTTCCTAGGCTAAGAGAAGATGACTGCTCCAAGGTCACTCAGTTGGCTAAATACCCAAAGTGGAACTAGATCCCATGGTCTCCCAGTTTCTACCTACTGCTATACCAATCTGGCTCTTAAATGACTACATACATCACCAATAAAGAAAAAATGGTAGAGAAACTACCATGCACATGGACAAGATAAGTACAGTTGTACACAAGACTTTTCATTCAAGACTTTTAAAATATGTTCCCAAATATTGTTATGAATTTTAACTCACAATTTCAATGCTTAATTTTGGCAGAAGCTCTTAGTATTTGAAACTTCCATGTATTTTAATTATGCTATAAAAATATTTATAAACAAATGTATTTGCCTTGTTCAGCTATGGAAAGGAAGAATTAATCATCTTTTTTCATGAAAGATTTAAATTGTCTTACTTTCCATTCAAAAATTTCATTTTTCTCTAAGATTTAATTATTTTAATTTGCTTGTATATATTTTAAGCTAAAAAGTTCTTCACTATTTTTAATTAACTGAATAGAAATACCTGTAGTATTTTAACAATCATATTTATATAGTGCCGAAGAAGCCCACTATCAAGGAACTGAATGATTACAGACCAGTTGCTCTAACATCTGTAGTTATGAAAACCTTTGAAAGGCTAGTGATGTCCCACTTGAAAACAATCACGGATCCACTGTTAGACCTCCTGCAATTTGCATACCGAGCAAATAGATCGACAGATGATGCTGTTAATATGGCTCTGCACAACATCCTACAACATCTTGAATATCCAAAGACCTACGCAAGGGTCCTCTTTGTAGACTTTAGTTCAGTATTCAATACCATCATACCGGACATTCTTCTAACTAAACTAAATCAGCTAGCGGTACCTGAACACACTTGTAAGTGGATCATAAGCTTCCTAACAGACAGGAAGCAGCAGGTGAAGCTAAGCAGAATCACA
>QLTV01000601.1:1998296-2011371 GCA_003457575.1 Thermophis baileyi | reverse complement strand
GGCAGGCAGATGTCTGCCTGGCTGGTTGAAAGTGCTGAAGAAGCTAGTCACAGTTCTCCTGGCCCAAGCCCTCGTCGCCACTGTTGGATAGTGGGTAGAGATGACAGGAGACAGACTTCCAAAGCAGCTCTTTATTTCAGCTCTTGTGTAAGCAACCAGCAAAGAGCAGTCTGACAGCTTGACCTTTTATAGGGAGCTGTCAGACAGACCAGCCAATAGCGTTTGAGCTTTTTCCCGCTCAAACGCTGGACCTGGTTGGAACCATGCAACACAGTTGAAACAGTTAGAACATAACACAAAGACCTTTAGGTTTTGTTTTTTTAAAGAGATTCTATCTTATACCTAATTTCACTGTTAAAATCAGTGGTTCTTAGAAGTGGTGAAGCATTAAATCCACATCTTTATTGAGGAATAATTGGATTTAATAGGAAATATTTTATTCAACAGCCTATGAATCTGTACTTCTGATTGTGGTTGCAGATCTAGTTAGACAGGATGCTAACTGGAATTTGGATCCATTCTCTTTATTCTTGATAGTCTTTTCTCCCATCCGCTGGTGGGTTTTTTTAATGATTTTGTTCAGACTAGTTTAAATATTAGGATATAACTAATTATTATTATTATATCCCAAACAAAAAACAATCAGATCAGCATTTCCATGACCATTTCAAATATTGCAGAAGCTTTTCCAATGGCTCCAGGTTGATATGATTTCTCTCCCTGCTCTGTTCAAAAATTCCTCATAGGGGATGTTTTTAGAAATGGTGCTTCCATTTATTTAACTTCCTCTTTCCTTTAAACATCTGTGTTTGTTGCAGGCAGTCAAGTAATATAAACATTTAATAAATTATTGTGGTTGGTCATGCAGTCAGATAGCTGTTTAGACTGGATTTGGCATTTTTATCCACAGATTGAATCCTTCCCAAAAACCTGGGATAGACAGATTTTGTTATTTGATGGTGTTGAAGGTATTGTCACAAAACGTAAGCTGTTCCAAGTAAAACTGCTTTTTTGCAATTTACTGATGAGGATTTTGTCAATGTTGTTGGTGTTCAAGTGGTACTCCAGATATTGGAGAATTGGAGAACTGCACCCAAGACACCTATTACTATTGACACCATCTTTGCATTCTTTTACCACAGTTGTTTTACATCTATTTCCAGGTCTTCGTATTTTGGGATTTTTTCCAGTTCTTTCTCTACTATTCTGCTGTCTCCAGGTACTGCAATTATCCACTATTCAGACTTTTTTTTTGCCTTTCTTATCAACTATTGTTAAGTCTGGCATGTTATGTGGCAGACAGCTTGCCTGGATTCTAAAGTCACAGAGCATATTAGCTTCTTCATTTTATACTCTTTCGTCTATTTTGCAGTTCCATCAATACTTGTTTGCAGACAAACTGTATTTCTTGCATTTTGATATTGTAGTGCACCATTGTTGCTTCTTTACCATGCTATTGTTTGTAATCAGTCTGTGCAATCTTCTTGCAGCAGCTTAACAAGGTGGTCCACTATTTTTTCAACTTTGCATTGCTGTCTTTTGCTTTCTTCTCAGTTCTGGCTTTATTCAATTTCTTCTTAAGGTTGGTCTTGTGCGTCCAGAATTAGCCCCCCCTGTCTATTTCTTCATCTTTCTTGCTCTTAGACATTACCGGGTTTTGTTATTATCAATTGTTATTATTGGTCCATTTCACATTCTTTTGAGGTTATACAATTGTGGGCATAGGCAACCTTATTTAAAAGAATAAGGTAGTTTGTCACCTTGCTTGACCCTAGCAACTTCACAGATTCACGCAGGGTGTCTCCTTGGCAGTAATTATAGAAGTCATTTTCTATTGCCTTTTAATAGGATACAATTTCAACTTTCCAGTTTCACCTAAAGACTTCCTGGGATTACCTGGGATTCTCCTTCCAAAACTAAACAGTTTCACCTATTTTACTTCCAAGATCACCTAAGGCCAGTTTGACACTGCCAACTGCTGACTTTTTATTACTAATCTAAAGTTATTTGTTTGGGAACAAATGTCAATTGTTAATTTTTTAATTTCAGATTTCTACTTCAAATATTAGTCCTCCCTTTAATCCCCCTTCAAACTTCTGAGAAAAGAAGACAAAGGGAGAAGTTCTGTCCACTTTTATGGCTTCAACAGATTCCTCAGTTCTGAACCTATACAGTTCTGAACAGTTCTGAACATATACATCTTAAAAGCAATAAAAGACCCAGTTTAAAGCAACTATGTCTGTTCTCTTTTCTTTTGTCTAAAATTCCTCAGATTGGCTGCTGTGTAACTCTGCTTTAGAAAAGCACTGCACTCTGAGATAAACCTGGTACAATCTATTTGGGCTGCAAACGATTGCTTTTTATTCATAACAGAGGAATATAAAGATAGAAATATTAAAAAAAGAGCCATCCTTTCTAAGCCAAAACTGTAGTTCTGGAAAAGTCCAAAAGCAACCATTCCATCTCACAACACCAAAATTGTTGATCTTATTATCTTATTAATATCATGTTATTACTCATAAATTTGGAATATATTTCTTCTTTTTATTACCTAGTAATTTGTTTTGTCTTAGATGATTGCAAGAGTCTTTAGGAGTTAGGTGGCAGCCCAAATGAATAAATAAATTGAACAAACAAATTAATATTTTATTAATTATTAATGATTATTCCTTTTTATTGCTAGGGTGGTCCAACTAAAATATCATTTATTCATACCATTACTGTGAGTAATGTAATGTATGTAAATAATGAATTTGGCTGGATGTGGCAGAAAATGGGGAAATTCCCCGGTAGGCCCAACAGCTTGTAAAATACCCTATTTAGGAGGAATGAAAAGTCTATTGTTTGTTAAATATACAGCTGAAGTCCATAAAAATAGTAATTGAATTTGTTGTTGCTAGTTGCGAAGTCGTGTCCAACCCATCGCGACCCCATAGATAACATTTCTCCAGGCCTTTCTGTCCTCTACCATCCCCTGGAGTCCATTTAAGCTCACGCCGACTGCTTCAGTCACTCCATCCAGCCACCTCATTCTCTTCCGTCCCCTTCTTCTTTTGCCCTCAATCGTTCCCAGCATTAGGCTCTTCTCCAGTGATCTATTCTGAATATCTGTACCTAGTACTATATAATGGTTGTCATGAACTACCAGAAGAAACCTCAGATGTGATCTTGAGAAGCTTCAGACAATTCAAGAATTAATGTCAGCTACAGATTCATATCAATATCTAAATGAATACTTTTAGCAGATAAGATTCAGGAGTTGGTCTTTTAAACTTGACACCGTTGGATGGTAAGATTGAATAGGTATCCCCTGGAAATTCTTTTGTCAGGAAAAAAACAGTGAATAATAATAAATGGTCTTATATTGTTATATATGGGTCTGTTACACAATGTTCTTTTCCTACAAGTTCATCCATCCAAATTATTTCCATATGGATTTTGAGGATTGTTAAATTTACAAGCTAATCACTATTTTGAAGACTGTGGCAGCTTAAAGTTATCTTTAGCTGTTCCAGTTTTAAGCTACAACTGGACAACCTGTACCCCATTGGGTACAGTTTCAGATTTTCAGACATATTTCCTTACGTAAATAGAGAAACAGAATGATCACAGGCAGGCCAAAAAAAAAAAAAAAAGCAGTGGGAATGGAAGCAACTTCCTTTTTGAGTTTCTTTGTGGGAACCTGCCAAAAAACATCAGAAATCTTCCTTCCTTCCTTCCTTCCTTCCTTCCTTCCTTCCTTCCTTCCTTCCTTCCTTCCTTCCTTCCTTCCTTCCTTCCTTCCTCCCTCCCTCCCTTCCTTTTTCTTGTCCTCCCTGTCTTTCTGTCCCTGCTTCCTTCTGTCCCTCCTTCCCCCACTCCTTTCTTCCCTCAAATTCCTGCCAGCTTCCTCATTTACTTTGCTGATGGGAAGATTGAATGGAGAAGTCAGCAGGAAATGGCAAGTTCAAGTACTGCAGACAGTACTGTCTGCTGGATATGGAGGGACCAAGGCTTCCATGGGGTGCAATTTGGGAAGGGTATATAGCAGTGATGGCGAACCTATGGCACGCGTGCCACCTGTGGCACGTGGAGCCATATCAGAGGGCACGCGAGGCGTTGCTCTATGTCAGCTCCAGCACGCATGTGCGTGCTGGCCAGCTGATTTTTGGCCTTGGGGAAGGCCGTTTTGCCCTCCGGAGGCTTCAGGGAAGCTTCCTGAAGCCCCGGAGTGTGAAAAACAGCCCAACGGGCAAACCGGAAGTTCAGAAAAACACACTTCCAGTTTGCCGTTGGGCCGTTTTTCGCACTCTGGCCGTTTTTTGCCATTCCAGGCTTCAGTGAGGCCTGTGCACATGCGCGGGGGCAACAGGGGGGTTGTGCGCATGCACAGGGGGCAGCGTGGGGATTGTGCGCATGCGTGGGGGGAGGGAATGGGTGTGGGCACGTGGGCGCACGCTAGCATGTGCACACACACCCTTTTGGCACGCGAACCAAAAAAGGTTCGCCATCACTGGTATGTAGGGTGTGTGTGGGTGCAGCATGGGTCAAGAATGGTGTGTTTGGGATGGTATGGGTTGGGGACTCCATGGGGATGTTGTGTGAGTCAGGGAAGGCACCTATGCATGGAAAATATGACATGGGTTAGAAAGGTACATAGAGTGCACAAGAGGTGCTGTAGGGTATAGGGTTTGTGGAAGTCTTGATTTATAATGCACTGTTTTGCCCAGTTAAATGTCACTGACATGAGAATTTTATTAATATATAGAGAACAGTTTTTTTCTCTCTCTCTTCCTCACCCAGTCCTCTGTTGCTTTCTCAAAAATGTGACTGCTGTGGCATCAACTAAGAAGGCTGAGATAGAGTACATGAGTATGAGATCAGTTGCTCGAGTTGGGAGAAATAGCACAAGAAATGGAGACAGATAGCTCTTTATCCAATAGGTCTCCAATCACGTAAAATTAAACCTCTCCTGAAGCCCCTCCCATTTTAAGACCCATCTCTCAATGGGCAAATAATCTGTCAAAACTCATCTCATCTTCACCCTGTTTACTTTAAGGAGTGTGATTGGTAGATACATTCTCCCTAACTGATGATGAAATAAAGCTTCTTCCTTAACTTTTCTGGCATTAAAACTATAAGAATGACATCACTCATTGTTTTTTTTTTAAAACTGAGATAGAATAGACTTCACAGTAAGGGCACTGCAATATTTTATGTTGTCTCAAGGATCAGAAGAAAATACTTTAATGCAGCCATGAGGAGGAAAGACCCCAAGTCTATTGCTAGCTGTTGTCTCTCACTCAAATATTCACCATCCAAAAAAGATACAGTACAAAAGGCTGTCATTTTATTTTAAAATAAAACTTGTAGCAGGAGGAATGTACATTTTAAACGCCTGCAGCAAGAAAACATCCTTGTCAAAGAACAAAAGCAAAAAAATCTGCATTTTTTTTTAAAAAAACCTAAAAGATGTAATTTAAAGGAAGGTAAATTGACTGATTCACTGTAAACTAGGAGTTTATTCTGATACTCAGTTACAGATTAAGGAACAGAGGAAAATTGTGTGTGTCTTGTTTCAAGTTATCTTGTTACTAATTTGTTTGCTTGTTAAATCTGAATCCTGCTTTCCCACTAAATGAAGCTCAAACCAAAAACAACAGCAAATGGCACATCTGAACAAGTAGTTCTCTTCCAGTTGCTTCTTGGCATGTATGCTGAGCTAACTAGACAGGCAGACAAAAGATCAAAGGAAGAACTTTAAACTTGTAGAACACTGCAGTACTTTTAATGACAGCATACTCAGGAAAAAGAGATTCACATGAATCAACATTTTGAAAGCATGATTTTTCAAAAGCAAAGAAATCTTCAGACAGTTTTCCCTTTTTTATTGTAAATGTCTAGGCTAAATCTTCAGTCCATTGGAAACCACACTTGATTTTTTTTTTAATATGCTAGAGGTCAAGCTCAGCGTAAATTTGATATATGAAATGCATATACACTGGAGTCTTCCCTGGTTACAGATTTGTGGAAGGGCAACATTTATAGGAGACAAAACATGTGTGAACATGAGACTTATTTCTTCTCAGCTCAGCATAATTTGAGATGAAGTTCTTCACATCTTAAGAAATGAAAATATGGGTACATGTTCTTAGTCACAGCACAGACAAGAACTAGGTGAATATTCATCAACTGCAATTTTGCTAGAAAAAGCTGTTTTTCTTTTTCTATGTCTGCAATAAAACATTGCCCCCATAGCTTAATTTTATGCATGTATTAGTCATGATAATTCATTACAAGGAACTCTATTAAGTGTTGACTTTTAGAGTAACTTTTAACTATTCATTTCCTCTTTTTAAATGAAATATTTTCCGCATTGTAAAAATGGACTGCTCTGAAGTCTACCAATTTCAGTTCTCTGAACTAAATATAGTATAAATGTTAGCTAGCAGTAATATTTATTAATATACTTGCACATAAAATGGTTTTCATCGCAAGCTTGAGCGAAAGATAACATTTTCTCAGCAAAATTAAACTGCTGGTTGCAAAGATTTGTGTGCATGATTGTGTGTTTCAAAGTGATTCAGGATTAGCAAAACATTTTAATGCCCAAAAAACTTCAAAAATAGATAAGGGTAGAAAGTTAGTTTAGGAGATGAAGAGTAGGAGCAAATCACTGCATAAAAAGCATCCTTTACTGTGGCAAATCACTGCATTTGTTGCCCCTTAAATGACCAATGTGTGTGAATTGTCTCCAAAATTATTCAACTGTGCAGTGTTGATATGAAATGTTAAACTGAGAAAATGTGTGTCAGAATGTTGATTTGATTTTAAAAAAATATGCACAAATATAAAAAAAGTCCATCAAACTGCAAAATTTATTTGAAGGGACCCATTTTCAACCAACATATTGATAGGTAAATGTTTGATTGAAATGGTTTCAAGATGAAGTTTCATACAGCCTAATCTCACAATATCTCTCACCTGAGGTAGATGTTGCAAATTGTAATCTCAAACCAATATTTTTGAGCAGTAGCAAGTACCAGTGAAGTCTAATTTGAAGATAACAAGTAATGTAGAGTGTAGATCCTCATTTTAAAAAAGGGTTAAAATCATCAAATACAAAAGCAAATGATAATAAAATAAAACAGGGGACAGCCACCCAAGTCACATAGTTACAGAAGACTTATGTTCCATCCTGGGTCAGCCCTGGGTCTTAAAGCCTTCTTAAAGGCCAGAAGAATGGTGAGGGGGGAGGAGTTTCAACTGAATTTTGGACTGGAGGAAAGGTTCATAGAAAATGCCATACCTCCTGGGTCCCATTTGGTGACATTGTTGAATTGATGGAATAATTTTTGTGTAATTAAGAACCAGTGCTGATTCATGCCAAGCAGAGACATTCTTTCTCTAAGCAGAAACATTTTTCTGAACCAAAACTAGATCAGAATTTTCTTCATTTACTCTTTCAAAGGAAAAAAAAATGGAAAAATTCCAAAAGATGGAATGTGTTTTCTTGGGCTACAGAGTAGCCATAGTATGTATGCTTATCCTGAACAATCATCTCTCCAGACCTTCACTCATGTTGTGAGACCAGTAGATCACAATGGACTCCTCCCTATTTATTTATTTTTTCTTTTTTCAGTAGAAGAAAAAAATAATCACATACACACTGTTACATATCAAGAGTGCCTGGTTACAACCAGGTCCTCTGTTTGAGCGGGAAAATGGGAACTGCTGATTGGTCGAGCTGTCAGACTGGCTCCCTGCTGGATCTTGTACATAGTTGGAATAAAGAGCTGTTGTATGAAGCCTGCCTCCAGTCTCTTCACTCACCAGACTTAACACACACACAGGCTATGCTTCTCCTATGCTTGAGGAAAATATTTCTTCCTCAGTATGGGAAAATCTATCAATTTTATCTGCCTACAAATACAGTCGAAAATGTTAAAAGTCCTTTTGTACCCAATCTTTATAAGAAAGCTATGGTGTTAACATGTGTGCTCTTGCTTTACTTTCTTTATCCCTCTTTTTGTTCTTTGCATTATATCATTTTAAGTTATAAACCAGTACTTTTCAATAAGTTTTTTATTTTGATTGATTTGCAAATACCTCTGAGAACTTTTCTGTGTTTCTGACAAAAATACCTTTAAATATGTGTTCTATTACCTAGTTTTGTACAACACTGTATTGAACAATGTCTAATGAGCTTCAGGTCAACGATGAATTGAAATACGCAAAAATGTTGGGAAGAGAAGTATCTCTGCCCATTGTATTTTTCTAATTATTTATGAACTTAAGATCTTGGGGCTTTGCTTACTGGAGTTTCTTATGTTTTGCTTTTGAAATCTAAAGACAAGTTCAGCATGTTATTATAAATTCTTTTTTTAAAATAAAATGATGTCTATCACTTTAGTCTTCTTGATTGTAGGTGAAAAATGAATGAAAATAATAAAATAATAAATAATAAATAAATAACATTTAGTCAGTTGTTCCTTCATACATTGTATATGAATATAAGAAAAGTTAGATATCGTATTTTTTGGACTATAAGATGCTCCGGACTATAAGATGCACATTAGCTTTAGAGGAGGAAAACAAGAAAAAAAATTCTGCCTCTGCTTCCGCGGCCCGTTTGCCGTGGCCGGTTTTCTGCCGCCACCACCCGTTCACTGTCGCTGTGGCCCATTCACCACAGCGTGTTCGCCACGGCCTGTTCACCGAGGCCTGTTTGCTGCCACCCATTCGCCGCTGCCACCGCCTGTTCGCCACCACTGCCTGTTCGCCACTGATCACCGTGAACGGGCAGCAGCTGTGGCAATAGGTGGTGATAGGTGGCAGTGGCAGCAGCAATCCCCGCCACCTAGAACAGTTGATCGGCGCCGCACCAACCCCCCTCCCCCCGCTGCAATATTCGCTCTATAAGATGCACAGACATTTCCACCCACTTTTTGGTATATATACATGGTATATGTATATATACATTTTCTTATATTCTTATATCGAATATAAAAAATATAATCTAATAGAAGCAAATAAAATATGAAATGGAGATTTCCTCTGGATAAAATAGCAATAGCACTTAGACTTATATACCACTTCACAGTGCTTTACAGCCCTCTCTAAGTGATTTACAGAGTCAGCCTATTGTCCCCAACAATCTGGGTCCTCATTTTACCCACCTCAGAAGGATGGAAGGCTGAGTCAACCTTGAGCCTGGTGGGATTTGAACTGCCAAAGTGCAGGCAGCCGGCAGTCAGCAGAAGTAGCCTGCAGCACTGCACTCTAACCACTGCGCCACCAAGGCTCAGTTTGCCAAAATAGGCAGAAGAAAGAGAAATTGCAAGAAATCAGTAAGCAAACTAAGTAGAACTAAGAAATTGGATGTATGTCTAACTTTTTTAAAAAAGAAATTGGCTAATACAAATTGCATTGTTCATAAGTATTTTAGTTTTGGTGGCATGAAGCAGTTTTGACACCATAAACTGTCTATTTTTTTAAAATTCTATTTCCCAGTCCCATCAGCCAAGTTTTTGTTGTTTGAAAATAGAAGAAAAGAAAAGACAAAGCAAACAAAAAAATCATGCTAAAATCACTCAGGATCAATCTTGATGCTAATATTGCACTGGTATAAAGAAGTCTTACATTTACATTTAGTAGTCTAGCATTGGACTTCTAATTTCAATGCAGGATCTCTGCCATGTAGTTAATTCGGCTGCCAAACTAAGTGCATAAATAATAGAAGAAAACCAAATCAGTAGCAGTGAGGTTTCAATATTCTTTTAAGGTTATTGGATTTGGTTGGCCTGTCGCCTCTGGATTTTTCCAATACCTACTACTTTACACATTCTTTTTTTCTCTAAATAGTCATAATGGTGTTTCTACATCCTCATAGATAATCCATTTACATTAAAACCAGAGCATTAAAGACTAACACTCATTTAAATGCCAAAAATGCATGAGCTTTTAAAAAATATTCAGTCTCAATCACAAACATTCCAAAGCAGGTGGTCACAGAGATAAATACAGACCATGCAACATAATAATTCAATTTGCTCACTATGTAAGCAAAATTGTCACTATATGACAGTGGTTCTCAACCTTCCTAATGCCACGACCCCTGCCCCGCCACCGCGACCCCTGCCCCACTGCTGCGACCCCTGCCCCTCCCCCTCCCCGTGCGGCACGTTGCCAGGCGAGAAGCGATGAGGTGACAAAGGGGGCATGGCAACAAGATGGAGGGCTAGCGCGTGCGGCCCTTCCGTTGGTGCCTGCGCATTCAAGGGCCGCCCGTGCGTTGCACCATCCTCAGGTACTCGTATATGGACGGATAGAGGAGCGGTGTCTTGGTTCCTAAGACCATCAGAAATATGTGTTTTCCGATGGTCTTAGGCGACCCCTGTGAAAGGGTCGTTCGACCCCCAAAGGGGTCGCGACCCACAGGTTGAGAACCGCTGCAATATGAATTCAAATATCTGTTCCTGGAAGTGGCTTTTATTACTGAAGTTTTAATAAACTTCAGCGATGACCCTAATTACAGTTAATAGACTGCCACAAAGTATTTTGTGATTCTGCAAACATTCAAGAAAGATACAATGGAAACAGATAAAAGCATAAAACTATTTGTCTTTTTAGGGATTCTTGCTTTAAAAAAAAACATTTATTTTTATTCCAAATGGATGCACATGGAGATTTCGTTCTTTTTATCCCCCTTCAAGTGAAAGTGTAATTGCAAATTCCAAAGCCCAAATGTGTATCATAATACCCCGGTTATCTCCAGGCTTGTAAACTGCAACTCTCTGGATACTTAGATAGAAGTGCTGAAGGATATGTTGAGAGAGAATGCTAGCAGCCATTATCCCAACACATCTGGATGACACGAGGTTGGAAGGAATGGATCATGCAAACATTATAGGATCTAGTCTTTTTTGTTTACTCTAGAGTTATTTATAGCCAAATTAAGCAGGAACTTAAAATAATGATTTTTCTTTGCCTCTGTCTTTGTTTTGTTCTAAAGATCAATAACTCAAAATACTTTCAATTTCATTTTTTGTGACAAGTTTTAAAGGACATTATCTCTTCTGGGAATTATACAGCCAAAGCCTCTATTCAAGAAGAGATGAACCTAAGTGATATATTATGACATACAAGGTCGTGAAGGCCACACACTTTTTCTAACAGCAGAGAACCAGTTGTGACACAGCCAAGATAGAACACTGTTTTTCAATGTAGTGAGATTCTATCTGATGATCTGCATTGTTTAATAGACCAAGGGCAGTCCATGTAATCCCGTGACATCCCATCACCAAAATATGATAGTGAAGCAATAAAGAATTGGGGCCAATAGACTTAATATGTTCTACCAATAGCTTTAATATTTGTTTTCCATGGCTTCTACCCACAATAATGTCAAAAGTTCCCAAAATGATAAAATTATATGATCAAAGGCACAAATGAGTAGCTTGCCTCGTTTTTAGAATGTTTGTAGGAATTAGAGTGGAGATATCATTAGCACTCTTTTCAGTACCAGTCTTCATTAAGTGTTAATGAAAATAAATGGTTAAATATTGTATTAAATATTGTTACAATAGTGGATTTATCTCTCTCTCTCTCTCTCTCTCCCTCCCTCTCTCTCTCCCTCCCTCTCTCTCCCTCTCTCCCTTTCTCCCTCTCTCCCTTTCTCCCTCCCTCCCTCCCTCCCTCCCTCTCTCTCTCTCTCTCTCTCTTTCTATGTATAAATGAATTTGGTGAGATGTTATCATCTGAATTGTATAATAAAATGGTCTCTGACATATTTTAACATTGTCTTCCTTTATATAAAATATTAAATATTGGATCAAATTAAGACTATGGATCAATAAATACTCCAGATGAATAGGTTTTCCTTCTTTTGGCACATTGCACACACTCTTCATTTTAGACATCCATTAAAAATCATGTTTCCTGCCAATATTGTATAATAAGCTCTGTAATAAATGAATGATTTTGTTGTTGGACAAAGACTGGGTTATTGGAGATAGATAAATTGCATAGGAAAACTGTCAAATCCATTTATAGAACTAGTAGAGCTTCCATACATCTGGAAAAAAGAACAATAGCTCTAAGTTTCTGGTTTCAGTCTAAAGGCATGTTGTTTTTCCTGAATTAATGTAATACAGTAACTTTCATTGTATTGGTTGTTTGATATTACAAGCCTGAACATCCATAAAACTCAGATGGACACGTTGCTCTCTTGCCTGTCTTTTCTATTCGGTGCTGAGGAGAAATAAATGGGAAGAGAATGGAGAACATGCATTGGCTGTGGGGAGCAGCATGTACCCTGTTTTTTTCTCCGCTACTTGCAAATAGAGTTTTTCTCATGTTTACTTAAGCTTGAATATTGCTTCTTGGCCTTTAAAGGAAATACTGTCCTCTAAATTAAAGAGCTTTTAGTCATCAATCCCCTCAAAACTGTTTTGGCAAATTAGCAGACCAGAAGTCATGGTCTACTAGAAAAGCAGAATTACAAGTATGGATGACTGTAGTTTCCAAACAAACAGTACTTTGCCTTAAAGAGTGTGCAAATTCAGTCTTGATGAATTGATGATCAGCAGGATCAGGTGTGTGAAGAGGGAAAGCAGCGAAAGAAGAAATGTGTTTTCTTCAATTTGCTAAATAACATGGCCCTGATCCATTTATTCTGTGAGGGAAAAATAAAATGAAAATCTGAGTTTTCTCTGAAACAATGGGCCAGGTTGTCAGTACAACCGAACATGCATGATTTGATTGGAATATAGTTCTAGAGGCCTCAGCTTTAATGCAATGTTGTTTTGTAATTTCTTGGTTTTTTGTTTTGCGATGTGAGCTGCAAAGTCATTGGTGGCTACATGAAGAGAGAGAGAAAGAGAGAGGGACAGAGAAGGGGGGAGAGGGAGAGGGAGAGGGAGAGAGAGAAAGAGAGGGGGGGGAGGGAGAGGGAGAGGGAGAGAGAGAAAGAGAGGGGGGGGGGGAGGGGGAGGGGGAGAGAGAGGGAGAGGATGGAATGGAATGGAATGGAATGGAATGCAATGGAATGCAATGGAATTCAGCGAGGGGGGTGTTCCCCACCCGCATTTGCTGT